>CAUYSK010017130.1:0-17094 GCA_963575035.1 Avahi laniger | reverse complement strand
TATATGTGTGTATAACGAAAGTGTCATGAAATGATAATAAAATAATATGTGTCTTTCCTGAGGGCTCAGAATGCTATTTCCTATTTTGTTCTCTTTAAAGGAAAGAGAAATGTAATGATCCACTAAATCTGTTTCATTTTATGATTCTCAGATAGGTCTTCAACTACAGTTCGAAAAACACCTAACTAAAATATCTCTACCATGTGGACCCCTGGCCTCTGAACGCTCCCACTACAGGAATCTGAATTCTTCTGTAACCATCCTTTTTACTTCTCAATAATGGAAAAACAAATGCCGCATGTACTCACTATTAAATTAAAGCTAATTACTACTGGGCATTTCTAAGTGCGGAGACAAGGTCTATGTTTCTGTTATTCCTATGATAGCCTTCCAGACCCTGGGAATGACTATCAAATCTCTTATGAGTCATCTCTTCTCCAAACTGGATATTCCCATTTTCCTTCTTTCTAGTATAATCTGGTTTCCATTCTATCCACTCATCTTAGAACACACACCATTTTATCTCATCCACACAAGGATGAATGGGACTCCAGTCCTTTGTCTTAAACACCAAACCTACACTTTACCAACCAGAGCTATATTTCTCTACATACTTTAAAATCACATTAACTTTTTGGGTGGCTACGTTCACACTGCGGTGCTTAATGAACTTATCAGCAACAACCAGGAAGTCCATTTGCTTATGACAATCGAGCTCACTGTAGCCTGATGCCAACCTGACATAGTTGTTTATGATCATAAATTATATAGTGACAGATTCTGAAGACAGAATCTGTGCTACAGATAAGTCATAACACTCAAAGGACAATTCCACTGTTCACTTTAATTAATTACCCTTCTTTGAGGTTAAATAATGGATATTATTCCAAACGATAAAGTAAATTTGATGCCTGCTGTTTACATTATTTCTTTGTAGGTCAACTATGCATTACTTCTTCTACATAAATGTGTCTTCAACATGCTTCTTTTTTTACCTGAATTGTTCTTGATGGTTTTTCTTTAATCAAGAAAATTGTATTAATAAAATGATTTTACTAATAATTTTATTAATAAAATGATTTCAGGGACCATGCTTTTGCTTACGTATACATGGGATTAATTTATATGATATTTATTCCCCAAATCCTATTGAGATTGCTTCCTGGCAGATTTTCCCTTTTCCAAAAATAATATTCTTTTGTCTGTTTTCAGTATGATGTTTGCAATAAGGAATGAGGTATAGATACACTCCAATGACATAGGTTAGGACTTTAGTACAAATCCTTGGATTTAAATCACAGCGTCTCAGGATAAAATTTCTTACTGTGGTACCAAAGAGTACTGATGAGTAGACATTGCATAAAGACTAAGCTTGGTGATACAGGAAAAGGAAGAACTGCCCAAAGACAGAATGCTTCATTTCAGAGAGGGGGGTTCATCCCTGTAGGTAGGTACATATGTGACATGGATGTTGAAGAAGGGAATAAACAGTTGGTAGCTGGAATCCATTCGCATTTTTCAAACTCTGCTCTCTGAGCAGGGAATGGGTGCTGGTGGGTGTGAGAAGCCACCCAGCAGGGCTCCAAGTCCTCTGCTCCCAGGCAGCTCCCCTGGGTCTGTTTTATACATTGCAGCTCTGCATAAACTGTGTTTACTCATGGCTAAAAGAAGTTTCCAGAACAGTGGACAAGATGATCTTTTAACTGCTCTTCCAGCCTAATATATATTTGTCAGATTCAAAATAGTTTCCATCTAGGCACTTGTTCACAAAAGGTATATTAACCTGCTTGAGTAAGGGCAGAAGGAAAGTGTCTGTAATGATAATTGGCATTTTTATTTATCCATGTCCAAAAGATTCTGAAAGAATAGCAAGAAAATGAATTTAGAAAAACTAGCTCTATGTAAGACGAAGTAGGTTGAGTTTAGCAACAGCTAAGTTAAGGATAAATGATTCAGCAAACCGGTACACATCAGTATGTCTGCACACCAGCTACCAGCTGCCGTGTTTTGCCTGACTGCTGGGCTTCTCTGTCTCCCCAGGGTCCCAGCAGACCCTTCAGTTCCATCTTTACTCATAGGCTTTAGTACAAAATGACTGCTTTCCACCTGGAAGGGGAATCTCAGCTCTTACTTGCAGACTTGGTTCCCCTTTCCTCCAGGCTGACCTTGATCTAGGACACAGCTGACCACAGGGCTCCTTTGCACCTGCTCACCTGCCCCAAGAATGTCTAGCTTGGATGTGCCTGCAGTGGTTGTGCCCCTGAGAGGTGTTCTTTCTGCATCTGCCTGTCCCCTTCACCTCCGTACAGATAAGGGCTCTCTCTGCCCATTCTCTGATTCACTGAAGAATTCTGAAAAATGAAGATGTTTTTGTCGTTGTTGTTGTGGGTTTTTTTTTGTTTTGTTTTATGTATCAAGAATGGTCAAAAGAATGTCTCCAACCCAATTTTGGTTCTGTTGCAGGTCATCTTTCTACTTTTCCACCCTCGTTCTGTCCGTGGTCTTCTTTGATGGCTTCCTCATCTCATGTCTTATTACCTAGATATCAGATGAAAACGAAAATCTGTCACGTGCCGCCCCTCACACACTAGTCGGGGCCCATGTCAGACACAGTCTAGGGAGTTATATCAATTCTGTCATTTATGCCTCACCACCAACCTGTGAGGTGGGTATTTTTAGCCTTTTTTTTTTTTAATGGAAAAGAAAATCTCAAAAAGCTGAAATTACTTTTTCAAAAAAACACAACTTACCAGTGGCAGAGTTAGAACTGGAATCTACACCTGCAACTTCAAAGCCCATGCCATTTCACTGTGAGTTTCTCCCATTAAGAGCAATTTGTTTCTCTTCAGAGTGTTTAAAACTTTAAACCACCGTCATTTGTAAGTGTCTTTACTTTTTAGGGAGTACAGGTCATGCGAAAACCAAACTTTTGGTTAAGTCCCACATCTCCCCAAAATTGTGCAAAATGGGAGTATAATTTATAGTTGTCACAACTATCAACAGTAAAACCCGCTCCTGAGTTGTATGACAAGGCTGTGTGGGCCACACAAAACCTCCAGCAGCAACTGACCCTAATGCTACCATTTCCTCTCCTATCGTAAAACACCTTGGATTACGAGTCAGAGTGACATCATGGGAGTGACAACTCTGACTTTGTGGGAATTAGGTTAAAAAAAGAAGCATTCCCAAATTGTCTTGTCACTCATCTCACAGTTGATGGCAACACAGGAGTTTTGTCATGACATTGGGGATGGCAGGTTGGGAAATGTTTAGCCAGTTGATTATTTGCAGTTCTATTGTGATTACATGTACTCAGCATGTATTGTGTACTAGGCTTTGTTCTGCATTCAGCTCAGGATCCATCCTGGCTTTAGATCCAAAAAGCAGGATCTCTCCTGTAGGCCTTGTCCTCTAGAGACTGTTCTCCACCTCATCCTACCCCATGAGGTAAAGGGAACATGCCAGCCCCGTCCCACCCCCTGCCAGCCCCCGACCATGCTCCTATTATGTGGGACCTGGAATTTCATGCCCAAATGACCTAAGCCTCCTTCTGGGTTGGTGCGGCCTCTCCCCGGTCTATCTTCCAGGGCTGGATGGCACCTCTGGAATGCATACTTCTAGGCACAAGGAATGGCCAAGAGGTGACTGTTTACAGGGCAAGGGCGAGAGGGATGGATTTTGGACAGATCCTGGATGTGGAACGAGGAAACCATGGGGTGGGAAGAGAAGGGGAGAGGGTCAGGTGGGGAGGGTGCCTCCATTGCTGCCATTGCCCAGCTTTGTGCTGCCCAGAATTCAAGGATGATAGAGATTTTTGTTCTCGGGGAGTTTTTAGTCTGTCCAGAAAGGAAGACAAATAAATAGATAATATTGGTACAACACAGTGAACACAATGCTTCGGATTCTTTGAGATACCAGAGAAGGGTTACTTAGGCCAGCCTAAGGTATGAGGATGTAGGGGTTGGCTGGGGGGATGAATCTTGACAATGAATAAGGTAAACTAGGAAGAGGGAGTTGAGGTGCAGGGGGACAGTGAGAGGGCAAAGTAGGGAGAAAGGCTGCCTGCCGAGGAGGGCCCTGAGGCAGGAAGCAGGAAACTTCCCTGCCCTGCCAGGCTGGGCGCAAGGCCCTCCATCCATTCTCTTATATCTTGCAAAAATCCTGCACACACATCTGGAAAAGAGTAGAGCTGAATATGTGTGTGTTTAGCTGACACCATCATGATGTGAGAGCGAGAGTGACGTATATCTTAGTGTTCTTGAAGCAAAAGTCCTAGGTGGAGAGAGTAACATGAGGTAGGTAGAGATGACAGCACATCTTGGCAAAGGTCATCTCTGACACTGGGAGGGTTAACTGTTTTTCAGAAGTGGATGGGCTTTTAAGCACAAAACTGACATCATTAGACTTGTTTTTAGCTTACGATGTGAAGAATTTGTTCAAAAGCACAGAAGACTGAAGACACAAAGAACCAGTTAGTAGACAGTTATTATAATCCAGGTAAACGATAATAAGCTACATTAAGTTGACATCTCAGTATGCACATGGCTACATCCCTTGCCTGCCACATAGTAGGTGCTCAGTAAATAATTGTTGAATGAATGAATGAAGTCAATGGCAATAGGATTGGAAAGAGGAAGGATTTATTTAGGAATTATGGAAATTATGGGAATAAAATGTGAGACTGACAGTGTCAGCAGTCGGAGATAACTCCAGGATGTCTTGGTGAGTGTTGGGCAGAAAATGATGCTGATGACTAAGAAGAGATGTCTTCTAAGGGGAACATGATAGAACAAGTTTGGGACAAGTTCAGCTCTAGGTGCTTGAAGGTCAGCCCAGTTGAGATAACTCAGGCAAGAAATATAAATATACAAAAGTGGTTACAATTTTTAGTGTATCAGAATACCTAGAATGTCTAAATACAGATTCCTGAGTCTCATCTCTAGATATTCCAATTCATGAAAAATGCAATCCCCGGTAAAACTAGTGAAGGCTGAGGTGAATTGTGAGGAAATTTGTTTAGATCTAGAGCTTTGGTGAGAGGTTGAAGATATCGATTTTGGAATCACTGACATGAAGATAATAATAACCAATCTTAACCATGTACGATGTGACAAACTGTTCTAAGCATTTTACTGTATTAACACATATAAACTTTTCACTTCTATCGAGTAGGCATTATAATTCTCTGCATTCTAAAGATTATAAAACGTAACCATGAAGAAGTTTGTGAATGACAGATGTAAGATTTGAACTTAGGGACCGGATGCAGTGGCTCATGCCTGTAATCCTAGCACTCTGGGAGGCTGAGGCAGGAGACTGCTTGAGCTCAGGGATATAAGACCAGCTTGAGCAAGAGCAAGACCCCGTCTCTAGTAAAGATAGAAAAAATTAGTCTGTAGTCCCAGCTACTGGGGAGGCTGAGGCAGGAGGATCACTTGAGCCCAAGAATTTGAGGTTACGGTAAGCTATGATGATGCCACTGTACATTAGCTCTGGCAACAGAGTGAGATTCCGACTCAAAAAAAAAAAAATTTGAACTTAGGCAGCCTAAGTTCATGGCCAGAGTGTGTGTTCTTAACCATTATGCTATTCTAGCCCTCACTTTGCTGTATTATTTGTTGAGAGTAATTAATAGTGGCGAAGGGGATGAGGTTGCCCAAGAAGATATCACGCATGTAAGTCAGGTACTGAATCCACAAGAACATCAAATATGAGTGGCAGATGAAAGCAGAAGATTAGAAGAGACTGAAGAAAAGTATATGAACCCATACTGGGTTCTTTAAAGAATGCCAGATTTCTTAACACAGGATAAAAATGCAGAGATGCTCTCAATAAATATTTTTGATTATAATATTGATGATGAAAACACAAGTATTCTCAGGTATCCTGAAGGACTACTTCACTGAGTTATTTAATGGCATACTGTGATGTTTCTTCATAATATTTTCAACCATGTTGGATTTTAACAATTGTTGAAATGGAAGAAATGACCTACAGACAATATAATTTATAATCTACATCTAATCTAAAAGTTTTTTTTTCAAAAAAAAGAATGTTTTGCAGATAAATGTTAAATGATGGATACCAATATGAAGTAACCTGCTTTTATTGCTGCTGAGTCATCTAATTCCAACAAAAATAAACATTCAGAATAGAGATTTAAATTTTTCTCTTTTTGTACAACTCATACTCAGTATCTCAACTTGACCTCAAACTTGAAAGTGCAAATGGTTGCAAATGCTTGGAACTTACCAATTCTTGGTATTCACACTCCTTGTATAATCACAGGAACACATTTTTATTTTCTGAATTTCCATTTATTTGTCAGTGTACATAGTCTGTTAGTGTTGGCAGGACTGTTAATTCACATGTTGGGAGATACAAAAATAAGGGACTTCTATATAGCCGATAGAATAAATTTCTGGCAATAATTTAGTCAATCATTAAAATGAATTTTGAAGACTATGGAATCATTTGCTCCAATTGCATATTCCCTGGCTTTCTGAAACGTTTGTTCTTATTCAAAGAAATTTTCTTTCAGTTTGTAGGTCCCTGAATTCCTAAGTATACTAAAAGTTTGAAGAAACAACCAACTTCTTTTCCACGATCCTGTCCCTGTGTTGTTACAGTGTAGTCTTGCCCTGTTCGTTTAGTGTGAAAGAATCTCTTTTTCCCTACAAGGGGGTCCATCTTAAAAGGATGTCCCTCATTGTAACTTTACTAGACATTTTTAAACAAAGGAGCAAAAAAATACTTACAGAAAGCGGCTGTGTCTGAACCCCAGGTAGAAAATACAGCATTTGTATAAAAGCCTGCTCTACTCTCTGCTTCTTTTTACCTTCATGATTTATCTCCTCTGCTTTTTGCCAGAGGACAAGCAAGTGATGAATGGGTGGTTTGACACAGAACACGCTGTTATGGATGCTGGAAAGACAGGTCAATGCTTTCAAAAAACATTTTGAACATGACCTGTCAATAAATCAGGAGATTTGGGGTAGGAGAGAAAGAATGTGGAAACAATATTAATACAGAGAGGAGCAAGACCCTCGTTTTATCATAAAGATGAATGTAGAGCTGCATCAATTTGCAAATAACATATAATTAGGGATAGTTTTTGTAATGTAAAAATAAACCCTCTAATTATATATAGAACTGATTGTAGATAATGATAGTGATCCACTAGGAATAGATTAAAGGATTGAGATCATTTATTTTTTCCATCTCCTTCAGACATTTAGATTTTCTGCATTGACCTAAAGAAATGTCATTAATGGGAAGTGGGGAAGAGAGACCGTCTGGATTGTTGCAGGGACTTGATTTATACACTTCCCAGAAGCTTCCTTGTCAGGAGTCTTCTAGAATGTGATCCTTCTTAAGTCCTCAGCAGGCCCACTAGCTAGTCAAACAAATGAGAGAAAGGAAAAGTCCCCTCATTTAGATCAGTTTTGTAAGATCCAGGCAAAGTATTTAGAACCTTGGATAAATTTCAGAAAACTTTTTTTTTTTTCACTCTCACTTCCATCCTTTCTCTTCCCTACTTCTCTCCCCTCTTTCTTTCCTTTCCTGTTTTTATTTCTTTTCTTAATATGGTATTCCTTGATCCTACACAAACACTATCAGCTTTGCATTTTTCTAGATAAGTAATAAAAGGCCAGAAACATCTCAAAGTACTTGAAGCTCTTTGGAAGACAAATTTATCTAGGGAAACCAAGATACTATTTGTTTTCACGAACTCTCATAATATGACTCCCCGGTATAACAAATTATTTCAATTTCCAAAGTGGAAAAGCAAATTTATGTAATGACCTTGGGCAAGCATAATGTCTCCTTTGAGCAGGTTGGGATCACCTCCACCGAGTACTTACAATCCCATGATGTCAGGTTTTCCTGGCCAACCACAGTCACTGTTTTTCACTTTCTGCTCACTGGAAAGGGGCAAGAATGACAGAAAGTCCAGCAATTTGCTTATATAATATGTAATTCTTTGGCACAGTATGACCCTATTTTTGAACTTTGATGACCAAAATTGATTGATATTATAAATGAGGAAATATAAAGGGACTTACAAGAAGGTAAGGTTTCTATATTTCACCCAAACAAGTAAAATACTGATTCTAGTAGACTGTGATAAATTGTATAAAATGAAATACCTAGAGTAACTAAAAGAATTTATACAAAGAGATATATTCAGAAACATTCTAAATAAATCAAAACGGAATTCTAAAATACATTCAAGTAATTCCCAGGAAGACAGGGAAAAATCAGAGAAACAAAGAACAGAGAAAATAGAGAATAGCAAAAAAAAAATGACAGACATAAGCCCTAACCTACAAAAAATTACATTAAATGTAAATTGTCTAAATACCCCAAAATAAAAGACAAAGATTGGCAAAGTGTGTTAAAACAACAACAACACCACCAGCAACTATACACTGCCTGCAAGAAACTTACTTAAATATAGGAAGGTTGAAAGTAAAAAGATGGAAAAAGATATACCATGAAAGTATTAGTTAAAAAAAAAAGAACAAGAATGATGCACTAACATCAGATAAAGTAGAATTCAGGGCCAAGAAAATTACCTGTGATATTACATAATGATAAAAGAGTCAGTCCCCCAAGAAGATACAACAATCTTAAATGTGTATGCACCAAATAATAGAGCTGTAAAATATGTGAAACAAAAACTGATAGAAATGAAAGGAGGAATAGAAAAATCCACAAGTATAATTGGAAACTTCAAAAAATCTCTCTTAGTAACTAAGAGAACAATTAGACAGTTGAATAAGGGGTTTATGGTAGATAAAATTACCAAAGATGATGGTTGTGAGGTTCACTGAGACAGGTAACACTGAGGAGAAGCAGGTTTCTCCAGAAGAGTGGTGAAGAGGGTGAGCTGGATTTTGGTTGAGATATTCAAGTAGAACTGTCAAGGTACAGCTGGATTTCTGAGAAGGCAAGAAGTATAGAAATAGACATTTGGACTCATCTGCATGTATGTGGTAATTGAGGCCATAGGCTTAGCTGAGTTTTCCAAGGACATTTGATGTCTGTGTAAAGACAGTTTAATCCGCAAAGGAAAATAGAGAATTGTTCAAATATGTTAGAGAAAAGCCAAGTATGTGCGATGTTGTGGGAATTAAGAGTATAGAGTATTTCAGAAGGAACGAGTGTTCAAAAGCGAATGCTGCCAAAAAGACAAGTAAGATTAGAACCAAAAAAAATGACCAAGAAAAAACGATTTCTTGACATTGAGGTCATTAACGACCTTACTTAGCAAAGGGAATTTGGTGAAAGGAAAGGTTCAAAAGTCAGTGTGCAGTAGGTAAAGGAGTGAGAGAAAAAAGTCAAGAAATGAAGACGTTAACTGCAGATAATTCTTTTGAGAAGTTTCAGTGTGAAGAAGAGGATAGTCAAAGTAAGTTTGACTATGAAGAAAAAAATGGAGCTGAGGGAGAGGTTTGATTGATCGATTGATGATTATAGAAGATTTTTAAAGTTTTGTTATTTTTGTCTTTCTTTGTTTCTTCTTTCTTGTTTCTTTCTTTCTTCTTTCTTTCTTTCTTTCTTTCTTTCTTTCTTTCTTTCTTTCTTTCTTTCTTTCTCTCTTTCTCTCTTTCTCTCTTTCTTTCTTAGAAAGACAAGGCAAAATTGAGAGCAAGAGGCTGAAGAAAAGGGAAAGTAGATTCTGTAACTTTTTGCAGAAGGAAAGAAAGGATGACAATCAAAGCAATGACAAAGGGACTGGTCTTACAGGAGGAATTATGACCCTTCTTAGCAGGAAAAACAGGATATATATTCAGATGTAATTTGATTAGTTGTTTGATAGGGAGAAATTCAGGGAGTTTGGAATTTTTTATGTTTTTATTTTTAATCTCCTGGAGAGCTTGTTAAATTAGGGAGTTCTTATCTGGTGTTTTTGTCTTCTTGATTTTCTTACTTTTTTGATAATTCACATTTATAGAAAATAAGAATGTAAGAGTTATCTATGATATCCACAGATAAAGAAACAAAAAGTCAACAAAATTATACAAAAAGAGGAGACCTTTTATTGCAAATTTATATAAAAATTCTTACAGTAGCATAAAAATTAAGGCACACTGAGTTTTACAGTTAACTAATAATTAGCTAATTGTTTTAATTAAAAAAGAAAGTTAGTTAATACTGGCACTATCCTGCAAAATTAGGATATGTGGGGACTCTTGATGGAAAGTGACACAAACTCCCAGCTAAAATGACTTGGGCATAAAGAAAGTGTTATTAGCTTATATTATTGCAGTTTTTAGGATTAGGGAAGGGCTTCAGTGTGCCTGTGTTCAGGACTGGAACGATACCATGGAAACCTCAGCCCTGTGTTCAGCTGTATTACTGCAGTCTTAGCTAAATTGCAAAATGGCAACAGTGGAATCTTCTGCTTCATCCTCTTAGATCCACATTCACCATGAAAAGTCTAGGTTATCTTTCCCAGAAAATCTAGCAAAGTTTCATTGCATTTCATTGGCTTTAATTGGGTCATGTGCCAATCCCTGAAATGATAACTGAGTTCAGGGAGGACGAGATGCATTGATCAGCTGAGGTTTGTGGTCACAATTAGAGGTAAATGTGGAGTCACATGGTCTACAATGGGACTAGGTAGATCCCCAAATGGCCAAGGAAGTCAAATTCTGATTAGTCAAAATACAATCAAATTAGTTAGCAATTTCATTTTTCCACCAGTATATAATCTTTGAAGAAAACAGTTGATAGATATAACTTATTACTGATTTGAGTTTCTCTCCATTACTGTAAACGTGTGGCTGACAGTGCTGGAATCCAATGAAATAATTGAATCATGGTGAATGGGTTATAGTAATAACCAATAATTAAGACAAGCAAAGAATTCTGAGGGAAAAGAGGTAATAAGTATTTCTCCTTTTACTTACCTTTGAATATGCAATGTTGACCATGATGAAAAATGTGAAAAGATATAATTTCAATGTTATCAAACATAAATCCATCAGCAAGCATTTCTCTGAGTAACATTCTGATGTTACTATAGTATAGTCCTAAATATAGGTTTTATTGACCACACTCATTAAGCATATTTTGGCACATTAGGTGATTTTTTTTTTATACTTGGTAAAATGCAAAAGAAGATCTCTGTCTGGTAGGCTTATGGTCTTACCCAATGTAACACTAATTATTAGTTAACTGTAAAACTCAGTGTGCCTTAAGACTTCGGCAACATCAGCTCTAGTAAACTGTGAGTTCTTCAAGACCCCAGTTGTGTTTCTTTTGCCTAGCCCTGGACTTAGGATGTAAATATTTAATAGATATCACTGAGAGTTTGGAGATTTGATATTTTAGCAAGCTTTTACTTTTAGATCTCTTCTAGCCACAGATGTTTGAAGGATTCACAAGCATCATCACTCCACTGGATTAGGCTTTCAATTTTTTTTATTTTTTATTTTTGGATTAGGCTTTTAAAACAACATTTTTGATTGGAATCCTGGAGGTGGGGTACTCTGCCATACCCTTCCCTGTTTTTCTCCCTACTGTTTTTTGTGTACATGTATCCCTTTCCCCTGAACTACATGCTTGTTTTAGTACAGAAACCGTATCTTAATTTATAAATGTATTTGTTCACTGGCTCATTTATTTATTCAATGAATATTGATTAATTGTCCTCTATATGTTATGAACTGTAGCTATGAAAATAAATGAGATACAATTCCATGAGAACACTCAAGGTATTTTACCTGGCATATGTGTGTGGCTTCTTCAATAGTAGAGGTTTTAGAAATGTTTATTTAATTAATTGATTCAGGAGAGTTGTACAAACATTACTCTGTAGGCTTACTACGTACAGCTACTAAATCAAATCACAAAATATATTATTCTTTCACGTTCATCAGTTAACAGTTAAGTAATAACTACCATTTATTCAAACCTATCATATAGGAAACTTGCAGAAATTATTTTTTAAAAAACATTACAACAGCCTTACAAAATTCCTCATTTTATACAAGAGGATGCTAATACTAGAAGAAGCCAGAAAAGTTTTACACATTAAGAAGCACAGCTAGGATTTGAACCCTGGTCTATTTGGGAATGAAGCCCTTTTACTCATTGCCACATATTGGCTCCAACGCTCTCTTAAAATACTCCCCTCTTCATTCCCTAAGTTCCAGCAGGCAGAACCCTAATTTCAGTAGCTTCCTTCTCTCCCACTGCCCCCAAGTACCTTGACTTTTGACAATAGAAGCCCAACATCTCAAGCTTGATATAAATTCACGTGTTTGATAATGCCAACAACCATTGATCTTCTGCAGTAAAAGACTCCACATTCATCTCTCTTTTTAATATATGGGGCATTCAGCCACGATTTTATATGTTCTCTGTTATGCCTCTACCTGCCCCTGCTCAATGGGAAAAGAACAAGCACCACTAACACTCCTACAGGAAGCCGCGCTTGGCTTACAGTGTCCGGGCCTTCGGCAGGTGATCAGCCTGTGGACAGAAACAGTCACCACGGTGACCTCCTGCTCAGATGGGAATCCCATTCTTGTGCACAATAGGCTCTTTGAACTCCAAATGTTCATGATTCTTCTCACTCTTTAGAGGGTCAAATGTGTAAACATTATCAAGAGAGCTTTGTTCTCATTGTTCTTTTATATGCACAATATCTATACTTTGCTCTTGTTTATGCAACCTATTTCTGTTGTATGTTCTTACAACCACAATGAGGCCCTTTTCATTTTGAAGTATTATCTCAGGGCTGTAGTGGGAGCAGATTCAGCTGAAAACTAGGCTTATCGTAAACAGTATGAACACGGGCTCCCAAAGTTTGGTTGCTAGGTTATCATCACAATGAAAAATATTCACATAAGGTTTATCATCAGAAGATAATAAAGGACCAAGGTGATGGGGGAAAAAATAATTAGTTGCCAGTGGTTCCGTTCCATTGAGAGGTGGTCTCTGAGGTCAATGTCAGTAAGCATCTTCATGGTTGCCTTTTTGAGAGGTTAAAGTTTCCCAGTCCATATGCGGGAATGAACAAAAAAATGTATACCCGGGAACAATAACACGCAGAGACGACAAGATAGCGCCAGAAAGATAAAGCTTGTTCAGCTGTGTTTCCTGACAGTCCTGCCCGACACACTTCCACCTCAGACGAAGTGCTGAGTTTCTAAAGGATAATTATACCGCGTGATGTCATGATGGATGGCCTCTTTCCAATGGCCTAATGGCTTATCTTCTGGGACAGAGAGTTAGCAGAGATAGCAGGCTGTGAACTGTTGTCACCATTTGATGAGGGGCAGAAGGAGACCACAGGCTAATTTTTGCTGTTCTAACTCATGCAAGAGTGCAGGGCCTGAGGAATAACTCAGGTTGAATCTCCACAATCCTCCTAGAGGGGAACCATAGAACACACAATTAAAGCGTTGAGTGCACAATGGCTATTGGCTTTGATGGGTAGCAAAGTCCACTCACCCAGCTCTGCCTTCCTTGGCTGCCACCCTATTGCCCTCCATTCGAACCCATGTGTAATGTTGAATGAAAGCTCCACTGAGCCCTGCAAGCCACCCAGGAGTGATTCTGGTGAAACATGTCAATGCACTGTTCTTTTAGAAAACAGCAATACTCTTTTAGACTTCAGTGGTTAAGATATGAAGTTGGTCTCCCCTTTAAGTGAAGCCTCAACTTCAAACATGAAACAAAATTCAATGGAATAATCTCGCTTGGCCAAATTCTCACTCCATCTGTTGACATCTTTGGGTGGTCCTTGATCAGGCTTTAATTTAAAAGAAAAATTTAATAAAAACCTAATTTCAATGCCAACAAAACTTAGACATTATTTGCTGATATGTTATTGATCTGAAGAACAATTCTAATTCAGTGCCATTATATAATTGAAATAATTACATAAATCTAGTTCTAATTTAATTATATAATCTTACTTTTCAGGCAAAAGTATGAACTAATAAAATCTTCAAAATATTTCATACTTAACAAATCCATGAAGCACAAAAAGTGCCAAACTTTTTTCCATTACAAAAAAGAATAGTTTTTTAAAGAATCTATTGAAACTCCGCAATTATACTTTTAAATAGTTGATTTTTTTCAAAAATTTCCCCAAATTAGAAAGTTGAAATCCAAGACAGTATCAGTAAATGTACTTTAATGGGAACAAAAAGAATGCTATGCAAAAGAAGCAGAGACTACATTCAAGGGAAGCATAATTATTCAAATATTTGTTTTTTAAGATTTTGTTAGTCTGAATAGCTATTGACTTTTAATTACTGTTTTATAAATCTGTTACTGTGCATAACATTCTACTTGTGTTGTATTTTAAGACACTCTTTGGTCATGTTTTTAAAATTTATAAAATAACAATAAACATTCTAGTACAGTTGTCTTTTTGATAAAATGACTTTTTTTCCTTAGGATAAATACCCAGCAGTGGGATTGGGGTGGGTCAAAAGGGAGGTCTACTTTTTGTTCTTTGAGGAATCTCCACACTATTTTCATAGAGGTTGCACTAGTTTGCAGTCCCATCAACAGTGTATTAGTGTTCTTTCTCTCCACATACACACCAGTATCTACTATTTTGGGACTTTTTGATAAAAGCCATTCTCACTGAGGTTAGGTAATATCTCATTATGGTTTTTATTTGTATTTCTCTGGTGATTAATGATGTTGAGCATTTTTCATATATTTATTGGCCATTAGTCTATCTTCTGTGGTATACATATACCATGGAGTACTACTCAGCCATAAAAAATGAATTAATACCTTTTGCAAAAATCTGGATGGAACTAGAGACCATTCTCCTAAGTGAAATACCTAAAGAATGGAAAAACAAACACCACATGCACTCACCATTAAATTGGAAATAACAGATCAGTACTCATGTGCACAGATGGAAGTAAAACTCAACAGAAATCATGCAGGTGGGATGGGGGAAGAGGGAATGGGTGAAATCATACCTAACGGGTACAATGTACGCTATCTGAGTGTAGGGCACACTTACAACTTTGACTCAAGCAGTAGCAAAGCAATGCATGTAACCAAAACATTTACCTCCGTAATGTTATGAAATTAAAAAAAAAAAAAGAAGTCACAGGGATACTGGAAGTGTTTTTTTATTTGACTACTGGAGGGGTGAGAAATATTCTTCATGAACACCTCAAGACAGTGGAGGGTAGAAATAAACACGTTAGGCTTTATACTTCACAGTGACTTTCTTCAATCTAACCTCGGTTCTTACATTTTTTATGTTTTTTGTAATTATTCTAACAAAATAGCAATAAAACTAAAACATCCTTCCTTTTGGAAAATAAAAAAAATAACAAATGCAGTGTTCTTATTACTCAAAGAGCACATAACATAACTGATCTCATAAAAGCGTCATCACCGATGGGGAAGATGCATGCCTCCGCTGTGACTAAGGGTGGCAGCCCAGTAACTTCCAAGAGCAAGCAGCTATACACATCATGGGGTGCCTTTGCAAGGCTGGACTTCAGAGCTTTCGCAATGGGCTCTATTCAGAGGAGGTAGGAGAACAGCTTGGGTGTGACCTGGGAAAAGCGCTCCAGCTTAGCTGTGGGAAGAGCAGGTGTGGCCAGTGTTTATTCCCATCTTCTTGCTCTTTCCTGCACTATATCTAAACAAACCTTTTGACAAACAATACACTGGGAATTTTGACTATAGGATACACAATTCTAAGATGTTTAAAATCTTCCTTTTTGCAAGGGAAATTATTCAAATTTGAAAAATCTAGTAAGCTTATTAGCGGGCTGGGGGCCTGGGGAGTCTTACTGTTGTAGATAATTCTCTTTGAACTCTAATTCAGGGAAGGGGGTGGTGTTGTCTGAGAGTGATCCCACAGACCAAAATGGATCAGAAGGTGGCAAGGCCCTAGATGATTCCCTGTTTTAGGACCTAGTCTCTCTCCTTCAGTCTCTTTCGTGTCCCCTCTCATGGCCTTTCTCTGACTCAGTCTCTCTCAAAGACATTCTTTCTTGACCAGCTTTTTCTCTCTTCTCTCTGCTACGTCATAACTTCGTCTTGCACGTGTGGCTTTGGCTGACTCGAGCCTGTGGCAATTTGACAGCTCCAGCAAAATTGCTTCCTGGCAATTCATTCCTTGTTTCTTCATCCAAGTTTCCAGAGGAAAGATTGTAGCTGGCCCAGCTCGTCTTCGTGTGCCAGCCCCTGAGGGGTGACGGTGGCATCTGCATGGGCTGCCCGACCTCAGGCTTGTCCGGTCTCTGGGTGTGCGTGGGGTGCCACCCAACACTTCACACAGCAAAGACTACGAGTAGAGCACGTTTTCCAGAAAGGCCTGTGGCAGGTGTGACAATGAGTAGCATCCCCAGGAAACTTTACTTTTAATATGTTCTTGGCTCTTTATTAAAATATTCGGTTATTTGTTCAAGACATTTTTGTTAAGCAACCTCCATGGGTCAGATTTAGGGGAGAGAAAACAATTCGAGATGGAAAGTGAGGCTGCTTAGAAACACGGGCTCCCCAGAGACTCATCCCCGGGCAGCCCCGTGGAGGGCCGGGTGGCTGGCCCCCGTCACTGGTGGCACATTTTTGATTTGACAACTCTATGAAATTCATTTATTCTGTCAGTAGGGAGGAAAAATGCCTTTTTAATTTCTACCTTCACTGACAAATGGGCCTTAATCTCTACCTCACACAATTCAACATTAAAACCCTCAAACAGTTCTGGAAGATCCATGTCATTTAAATCTCTGAAATGATATATAAACATATATTTGTCTATAAAAATAATCTCACTAAGATACAAATAAAAGTAAATAGAGGTGCCGGGGCAAGAAGAGCTGGGGCAGATGGAAGTATGAGGAAGAAGAGAAGGGACCTATGTGAAAGGTCATGTTTTCTTATTTAATAAATTCTGGGAGTCATAGATTAAAATCTTGCCACATTTGCTTGTTTATTTTATTATTATTATTATTATTATTATTATTGTCATATTTATTTGAACTCTTTCTTCCTTGGCAGATACTTAAGCAGTGAAATGCTTAAATATGATCTTTCACTACCTCAACCAGGTGATCAAGGTCAATGTTGACACTATAAATCACG
>CAUYSK010017129.1:0-21046 GCA_963575035.1 Avahi laniger | reverse complement strand
TTCAAGTATGAGACAGTTAAAATACTCCAATAAGATTCAATCCCAACAAAACTACACCAAGACATACTACATTCAAACTGTCAAAAATCAACAACAAAGAAAAGATCCTGAAAGCAATAAGAGAAAAGAAGGAAATAACATGTACAGAAATTCCAACAGGTAAGCAATGTATTTATCAGCAGCAACCATACAGGGCAGGAAAAATGGGATGATATTTTCAAGTTGCCAAAGGAAAGAAAAAAAAAACTTTTACCCAAGAATACCATACCCAACAAATCTGTCCGTAAGGAACAAAGTAGAGACAAAGATTTTTCCAGACAAACAAAAGCTGAGAGAGTTAATCAACACCAAACCTCTTACAAGAAGTGCTAAAGGGAGTTCAAGTTGAAAGAAAAGAACACTAATCAGTAACACAGAAGTATGTAAAAGTATAAAATTCACTGGTGAAAGGGAGTACACAAATTCAGGATACTCACTGTAATGATGGTAAGGAAATCATTTATATCTGTAGTATGGAGATTAAAAGAAAGAACTATTAAAAATAATAATAGGCCACGCATGATGGTTTGTGCCTGTAGTTCTAGCACATTGGGAGGCCTGGGCGAGAGGATCAGTTGAGGCCAGGAGCTTGACACCACCCTGGGCAACACAGCAAGACTCTGTCTCTACCAAAAAAAAAAAAACAAAACAAAGCACTAGAAAAAATTATCTAAGCATAGTGGTGTGCACCTCTAGTTCCAGATACTCAGGAGGCTGAAGAAAGGATTAGTTGACCCCAGGAATTTGAGATTGTAGTGAGCTATGATAATGCCACTGTACAACAGCCTGGGCAACAGTGAGAACGTGCATTAAAAAAAAAAAAAAAAAGAAACAAAGAAAAAAAGAAAAAAAATAGATGCAATAATTTGTTAAAGGATATGAAACATAAAAATATGTAGATTGTGACATCAAAAACATAAAATGAGGGCAATGAAATAAAAGTGGTAGAGTTATTTTATGCTATCAAATTTAAGTTATCACCTTAAAATAGCTTGTTATGTTTTATATAAGCCTCATGGTAACCACAAAACAAAAACCTACACTAGATACACAAAAAATACAATGTAAAGAATTAAAGCATATCGCTGGAGAAAATAGTCAAGGCACAAAGGAAGATAGCAGGAGAGAAAGAAAGAAACAAAAGATCTACAAAACCAAAAAACTAGTAACAAAATAGCAGTAGTAAGTCCTTACCTATTAAATTAAATAGAGACAAGAAAAACAATAGAAAATCTCAAAGATATTGAGAATTAGTTTTTTCAAAAGATAAACAAAATCCACAAAACTTTAACTAGACTAAAAAAAAAGAGAAAAGATTTAATTAAATAAAATCAGAAATGAAAGAGGGCACAATAGATACTACTATCAATAATTATATGCCAATAAATTGGATAACTGAAAAAATTGGGTAAATTTCTAGACATATACAATTTACCAAGACTGAATTGCAAAGAAATAGAAAATATGAAGAGACTAAGAATAGTAATAAAATTGAATTAGTAATAAAAGGTCTTCCATCAGGACCTGCTGGCTTCACTGCTGAATTGTACCAAATATTCATAAAAGAACTAATAAAAAGTCTTATCAAACTCTTTCAAAATATTGAAGAACAAAGAATACTTCCAAACTCATTTTACAAGGTTAGCATCACCCTGAAACAAAAGCCATACAATGACACTACAAGAAAAGAAGAGATTACAGACCAATATCCCTGATGAACACAGATGCAAAATTCCTCCACAAAATACTAGCAACTGAACAAAACAACACATTAAAAGGATTATCTACCATAATCAAGTACGATTTATTGTGAGATGCAAGGATGGTTCAACATATATAAATCAATAAATGTGATATACCACATTAATAGAGTGTAGGACCAAAACCATGTGATTACTTTAATAAATGTAGAAAAAGCATTTAACAAAATTCAACATCCTTTCATAAAACACTCATCCATACATACACTCACTCAATAAATTAGACTTAGAAGGAATATACCTCAATGCAATAAAGGCCACATACAACAAGCTAACATAATACTCAATGGTGAAAAGTTGAAAGCATTTCCTCTAAGACCAGGAAAGGGCAGGATGCTCTCTCTTATCACTTCTATTCAGCACAGTACTGAAAGTACTAGCCAGAACAATTAGGCAACAGAAAGCAATAAAAGTCATCTAAATCAGAAAGGAAAAAGTGTTGTCTCTGTTTGCAGATGACTTGATCTTATATATAGAAAACCTAAAGATTCTAAAAAGAAAAGGATAGCACTAATAAACAAATTTAATAAAGTTGCAAGATACAAAATCAACATGCAAAAATTGGTAGCATTTCTATACACTAACAACAAATGATCCAAAAAAGATACTAGAAGAACAATCCCATTTACAACTACAAAAATGAATAAAGAAAACACTTAGGAGTAAATTTAACCAAAGAAGTGAAAGATCAGTACATTGAAAATTATAAAATACTGATGAAAGAAATTGAAGAAGTCACAAAGAAATGGAAAGATATCCCAGGTTCACAGATTGGAAGAATTAATATTGTTAAAATTTCCATACTACCCAAAGTGATCTACAGATTCCACACAGTTATCTCCCAAAATTCCAATGACTTTTTTTTGACAGAAAAAGCAATCCTAAAATCTGTGTGGAATCACAGTAGACCCCCAATAGCCAAAGCAATCTTACGTAAAAAGAACAAAGCTAGAAGCATCACACTCGCTGACCTCAAAATTTACTGCAAAGCTATAGCAATCAAGAGTGTGGTACTGGCATAAAAAGAGACACACAGACCACTGAAAGAGACAAGAATGCAGAAATTAAGCCATACATTTATGGTGCTAGGAAAACTGGGTGTTTACATACGTAAGAATAAAATTAAATTTCATCTCATAACATATACAAAAATCAGCTCAAAATGGATTAAAGACTTAAACATAAGACCTGAAACCCTAAAGCTACTAAAAGAAAAAATAAGGGGAATGCTCCATGACATTAGTCTGGGTGATGACTTTTTGGATATGGCCCCCAAAGCAGAGGAAATAAAAGCAAAAATAGACAAAATGGGATTACATCAAACTGAAAAGCTTCTGCATAACAAAGGAAACGATCAACAAAGTGAAGAGACAATCTACATAATGGGAGAATATGTTTGCAACCTCTTATATATCTTATAAGAGGTTATTATTAAAAATATGTGAGTAACCCTAATAATTCAATAGTAAGAAAACAAATAACATGGTTCAAAAATAGTCAAAGGACCTGAGAAGACATTTCTCAAAAGAAGACATATAAATGATCAATAGATATATAAAAAATGTTCCATATCACTAATCATCAGGGAAAGTAAAACCTCAACAAGCTGTCACTTCTCCTGTTAGAAGTTTACATTGTAACACATATTACAATGGCTATTATCAAAAGGAGGAAAGAAAATAAATGTTGGAGAGGATGTGAAGAAAAGGAACCCTTGTACATTGTTGGTAGGAATGTAAATTAGTGCAGCCATTATGAAAAATAGGAAATTCCTCAAGAAATTAAAAATAGAACTACCGTATGATCCAGAAATCCCACCACTACTGAGTATGTATCCAAAAAACATGAAATTAGTATGTCAAAGAGATATCTGCATGTCCATGTTTATCGTAGCATTATTCACAATAGTCAAGACATGGAAACAATCTTAAGTGTCCCTCAGTGGGTGAATGAATAAAGAAAATGTAGACAATGGAATAATATTTAGCCTTTTAAAAAGGACATCCTGTCATTTGAAACTGCATGGATGAACCTGCAGGACATTGTGTTAAGTGAAGTAAACCAGGCACAGAAAGACAAAATCTGCATGATCTCACTTAACATGCGGAGTGTAAAAAAGTCTAATTCATAGGAATGGAGAGTCAATAGTAGTTACCAGAGGATGGAGGGGTGAGAAAAGTGGTAAGATGTTTGCCAAAGGACACGAAATTTTAGATAGCAAACATAAGTTTAAGAAATTTCTTGTACTTCATAATATATAATAATATATACTTGAAAATTCCAAAAAGAGTATTCCTATGATGTTGAAAAATAACCATAGAGAATGTTATTATCTATCATACACACACTCACATACATACACACGCACACATGCGTTCATGTGACAGAATCAATGAATTCTTTCAAATAATGACAAAATAATTTAATGAGAGATTCTGATAAGGTAGAAAGAAATATCTGCTCTCACCAATCTTCATTTCTAGAGTAGCTCCATTTTATAATAAAAGAAGTAAAGACAAGATTATTGCAACATTATGATCGTAACATATCTATGCTTTCATGAGGTCCAATAAAATTAGGATATTTTAAAGATGATTAAAGAAAATGAAGCTCATATATAGTTTTACTTTTTTAAATCACCAGAAATTTTTTTGGACTATGTGCATTTTTTAATTAGAAAGATCCATTTGAAATGGACAGAACTTTAGCAAACCTCAATTTGCTGTTATAAATAGACCCTGGTCTTGAAGTGCTCTATTTACTTTTCTATACTGCTTAGGCAAAAGAAGTCATGAACAATTAGAGTTCTTAGTAGAACCATATGCCCTATATATGTTCTTGTTAGTTGTAGCCGAAAGCAAATAAGTTAAATTGTAGCATTGCCTCTTTGAAATAACTGCTTCTATTCTGGGCTCAATAGTAATGTCTTCTCATCTTTTGAAGCAGGTGAATTGGCAGCTACATTTTTATTCAGCATGTAAGTAGATAAAAATACTAACTTTCTCAGTATAGCTATCTTCTGGTTTTTATCCATTTTGAGAATTTTGATTTCATCAAAGAAAAATCCTTATTTGACGATATCCTCTTATAAACTTCAGTGTTGATCAAAAATCAAAATTTCACAAGCAAATTTAGATCATGAAGAAAATACTAATGCTTTATGCAAAGAGAAGTGGGTCAATGTTTGCATGCACATCTGGCTTGATCGGCTTGACTTAGAAAAAACACTATCTGATATTATGCCCCATTACACTGGTGTCAGAAATTCTACTAATAATCCATATGTAGCCTTCTCTACCACCTCAACAGTCATCAAAAATATCAGATCCAGCAACCTGACTATCTTTTTTAATGTGGTTTTATTATTAAACCTCAGATATAAATAGCATATTCGTTTCAATCACATGGATTTTTTTTTTTTTTTACCTTCCAGAAAATCAAGCTGAAAGATCTTGATGACTATTTGAGCAGAGGTTTCACATTTTTGGAAGACAAAGCAAATCCAGCCCCCAGAATGGTATGATCAAGAGAAGCTATTCGTAACATGCTTGAATTTGTGAGTATTTTTGGTCAGAAACTGAGGAATAGCTTTTGATTTAAGATTAAAAAGTTGCTATTTTGTTGGTGCTAAAAATATTTAGTCAAGCTGCTACTCTGGAAGACAAAATTGGAAATTATGAACTTTTAAATTGTTCCAAACTTAAGGGAAATACATCTGTAGAATAGAGTAATTTGAAAAAATAAGTAAAAGTTATCATTTTATCTCCAAACAGAAATCTGTAAGTGTATCTGGAAACCTTGAAAAAAAATCTTCTTTTAAAAAAATAATAATAATAAGTTGAACTAATAATAATAATAAGCTTCCATTAAGGCAACCATTAATGTAGAGGAAAAAATGTAACAAGTACAAATTTACTACTGAGTATAAGAAATAAGCCATTAAAAGGACAGATAAATGCACGTGTATATTTCAACCTGTGTATTTCACTCCTTTCTGGGAGGTCGACCACTGTCTTGTAGTCAAGCTTGTCAATTTCTGTATTTATTTGTATTTTATTTATATATACCATTGCTAAACAATACAGTATATCATCTCTCAAGTCATGAATCTTTATATGTGAGACCATTCTCTATGCATTCTATTGCAATTGCTGAAAACTATTTTGGAGAGATTTGTTTATAATTTTTGTTTTGTTTTTGTTTTTAGAAATGAGATCTACCAATGCCGCTCAGGGTAGAATAAAATTCCTGGGATAAGTTTATCTTTCTGCCCTAGCCTGAGCAGCTGAGACTACAGGTGTGTGCCACTGTGTCCAACTGTTCGTGTTTTGACATGTTATTCTAGTTCATTAATTTTTTTCATATTTGTGTAGTATCCCATTTTATTACTGGTCTACAATTTACTAATTAATATTCCTGTGGTTGACATTTAACATATGTTAAGAGAGGCTAGATTTATACTGCAATAGAAAACAACCCAAAAACATCAGAAAAAAAATTATTTTTTTCTTAGATAAAATCTACTATAGTTTAAGAAGATGTTCAGCTCCACAGTGTACTCAGGGATCCAAGTGATGAGGGCTTCCTGCCTAGAAAATCATAGCCATAGTGGCAGTGGGGAAAGAAACACAAGAATTGCACAATTCACTTTCATTCCAGGTTTGCTGGCCAGAACCAGTCATGTGGTTCGGCTCAGAAGAGCAGTTTCTGAGAGCCAGGTTTTGATAAGCAGTAGTGATATTCATCACTGTTTCTAGTTTTTACTGCTGCAAACCCTGCTGATGTCTCCTTGTGTTCATGTGAGAGAAATTACCTAGGAGAGAAAGTGTTTCCTAGGGAATATCATTTCTTTAGCTTTCTTAAGTAACAGAAAGAATAGCATTTTCAAAGGGCTCTACTGTTCTCCCACCTCAAGAGGATGAGAGTCCCTGTTTCTCATAGTTATTGCCAATACTAGGTAGTGAAGCTTTTTTTTTCCCCCTTGATCTGATTAGTATTCATATTATTTTGTTGTGATTTTAATTCACATCTGCCTGATTGCTGGTAAGGTTGAATATCTTTTTGGTTTTTGGCCACTCATAATTTTCTATGAATTACCTATTTATATTCTTTGTTCTTATTTCTATTACATTTTCTTTTATTAATTTGTAGAAGCTCTCTACATATAATGATTATACACATGACAAATATATCCTCCAGATCTGTGAATTATATTTTTGATTTTTGTCATAATTCTGGATGCATAAAAATTCTTTCCTTTAATTTTCATGCAAATCTTTGATATTTTCCTTTATAATTGGTATTTATTTTCTAAAAATATATAGTTTTATGCTAGCATCATAAATACATTCACTTCCCTTCTAAAACTTGTAACACTTTGTTTTTCACATTTAATTAATTTCCTTGTAATTTCTTGTTATTCCTGAACAAGTAAATCAATTTTTGATGTAGATAACCAGTTGCATCAAGATCATTTGCTGAATAGTACATTTTTGACTATATAAAATTCTACATAAAAAGGTATTTTTCTTGATTCCCTATATCATTAGCTGATCAGTATGTCTATCCATGGTGCTAATATACAACTAACTATAGCTTTACAGTAAATCTTGGTAATTCATAGGACAGGTATCCTAATTTGTTCTTTTAATTAAGAAAAAAATGGCAGTTTTTTTACGCTTCTATGTAAATTTCAGAATCACCTTCGCAATGTCTACAGAAAAATCCGTCAGGATTTTGAGTCGAGTTGCATTAAATATTTAAGTTATATTGTAGAAAATTGATCATTATGATAATAAGTCTTAAAAATAAACATAGTTTATTTTCATTTTTAAGAACATCTGTTTATTTAGAATTTTGTAAATATAACTACATAATTTTCTCTATTTAAATAATACACATATTTTGTAAGGTCTATTCATAAATAGCTTTCATTTCTTTGTTTTTGTTGCCATCATAAATAATGTCTTTTAAAAATTACATTTTTAATAATTTTGTCATTGAACAAGAATGCAATTGATTATTGTATATTGGTATATAAAATTAATTTCAAAGATATGCTTGTAATTTATCTTATATTTTCTATATACAATTATAATATCTATTTTCTATATCACACGTAAATAATTTTATTAATTTTTCTTGTGTTACTGTACTTGCTAGGGCATTCTGGGATAATATTAAATGTAATGAAGGAAGCAAACATCCTTATCTATTGTCATATTTTAACAGAATGCTTCTAATATTTTACCATTAATTATTATCTATATCCTAAATATTTAGTAACTATTCTTCAACCAAGTCAATACCCTTTAACATGTTGAGAGTATTTCCTTTGTTGAGGGTATTTCTAGTTTGCTGCAGTTTTTATTATGAATAAGAAAGATTATATCAAATGCAATCTTTTTGTGTCTATTGATGTGACCAGTTTTCTTTTTTATTCTTCTTTGATCTAATGCAATCTTTTTATTTCTGAGATTATTCCCACTTTTATTACCCTACAGTTTTTAGTCTGTATTAGAGCTTTAGTATTTATAAGTGAGATTGGTCTATATTTTTAAAATTTTAATCCTAGCATTTTCTGATTTAGGTTCAATGATTATACTGATTGCAAGAAAATTGTGGCAGAATTTTCTTTTCTTTTCTATCCTCTGAAAAAGTTTCTATAAGGTTAGAATTGTACCATAATTGTTTAGACATCACATCTCTAAAGAAGAAGATGAAAATACTGCTGAAATCAATACGCAATTGACTAAATAAAAATTTAAAAATATTTATGACAATAACTTTTCTAAATTGAGATTTCTCGTTCTCCACTTCAGAAAATTTTAAATAATGTTAATAGCATTAGACTGGGTGCAGTGGCTCACGTCTGTAATCCTAGCACTCCAGGAGTCTGAGGTGGGAGGATCGATTGAGGTCAGGAGTTCGAGACCAGCTTGAGCAAGAATGAGACCCTGTCTCTACTAAAAATAGGAAAAAAAATGGCCAGTTAACTAAAAATAGAAACAAACAAATAAAAAATTATCCAGGGATGGTGGCTCGTACCTGTAGTCCCAGCTACTGAGGAGGCTGAGGCAGGAGGATCACTTGAGTCCAGGAGTTTGAAGTTGCTGTGAGCTAGGCTGACACCATGGCACTCACTCTAGCCCAGGCAACAGAGTGAGACTCTGTCTCAAAAAAAAAAAGAAAATAGTATTGATATTTGTAGTCATGTGGCCACTTTCATAAACAACTGGTGAGAATATAAGTTGGTACCATCCTATTTACTGTAGTGATTGATAAGTTTTTTGAATATATTTAAGACCTTGGAGGAAAGATAATTATCATTATAATAGAGTATTATTATCAACGTATTTTCTTTGTTATCCCCATAATACGTATTCTAGTGTTTTGAATGGAGTAAGATCTCAGGTTTGTTATTCCCTAATAAAAGAAGAATTGTAACTAGAATCTCACAATATGAAGACTGTATTTGCATACCTATGTTTCTAATTAAATCATAAATATTCAGTATCTTAGATTATTTCATTTAGAATATAACATAAACCAAATTGTCCATGGGTAATAAGTTATAACATCAATTCAAGTGTCGATTTTATGGACAAGCAGTCATTTTCCAACAGCCTATGATAACCTTTAACTTTTCCCTTTTTCCTATATAGTTAAAGTCAAAATGACCTGTAGTTTATCAAATATCTTTCTAGAGAGTTAATATCATGAATGTTTCCTCAGCTTGCTAAAAATAGTCATTCGACTCTGCTTAAGGAAGCATGACACCTACTCTAAATATCTTGTCATTAAGTATAGAACTTTATGGTCGATTAGCTTAGCTCAATGCAAAATATAGATTTATTTGGAGAAGTTTCAATAAAATATTTGAAAAAAAGCTTATCATCAAATTTTTTTTCACTTGACCTGATGAGACAAATCAAGCCTATGATGGTGATTTAATGATGCAATCAGCAGAGTGTCAGACCTGATTGATGTGTCCCTTCAGAGTCTGGCAGGTGACTTGATCACCAAAGTCTCAGACAAATTTTTCCCAAAGACCCTCTGACTATCCATACCCAAAGAGATTCTTTTAGTCAATTGTCTTTTACTTTGTCCTTGAAGCAAAATGATTTTTTTTTTTTGGTTCAGCCCATCTGTTTTGAATTGAATAGCACACAATGACCTCAAGATGTTATTTATGATAGAGAAGTACACTTACCTTCCAAAATGTCAAATGTGCAGTCAGGTGGCAAAAAGTGATTTCTCTGTAGACTTAAGTAAGAAAGTAATAAACGTAATTTTCAAAAAACACCAGTTTTAATGGCTATCAATGTGTTATAAACACAATGCAATTTATAATTGGTACTGAGTCAGCACTCAATTACCTTGTCTCCTTAGCTCTCACCTCTGTGGATTTAGACTTGCCCCTTAGGAAGGAGGAGGGCATATCACAGGACACACATCAGCTGACTCTCATTGAAATTCAAGGGTAAATCAAATGATACAGTTGTCAGAATAATGTTTCCTTTTTTCACCATCTGTACATTTTGGAAAGCTTTACAAAGTTTTACAAATTTAAAGAACATTCGTGCAATTTAACATGAACTTCCTAACACTGCCTCAAAGGGCCTCCAAACGTGGAAGAGAGGCAGAGAGGAAATGCAGATTGTACTGTGAGAAGTTACAGGAAACGATGTGTGGTTCCTCTAAAGTCTTGCTGTTCAAAGTATGATCTTTGCATCCACAGCATGGGCATGGTCTGAGATCTTGTTACAAAGGCAGAATCTCAGGCCCATTCCCAAAAATACTGATTCACAATCTTCTTTTTTAGAAAGATTTTTCGATGAATTATATGAATGTTAAAAATGGAGAAACACTAACTGAAAAGATTACTTTCCTGTATTTGAATAAAGGAGACCAATAGCTGCTTTACTTAGTAGCTACACAGCCAGTGCCAATCTCTTAACCTTTCTGAGCCTCAGGTTCCATATCAATCCAATAATTAATACATCACCTGTACTGACACTCAAATGGAGTGTTATGAAGACCAAGTCATGATACACAACAAGGTATCTGACAACCTTAGATAAGATTATTAATCATTGTTATCATTAATTTTTCTAACAGGTTTCAAAAATATTGGCATCTTTATTATAAGTTAGATATGGGTTTTGCTGTGATGTTATAGGAAAGATTTTCTGCTAATGCTCACCTGTGTCTGCTTCATCTTTGCTTCCAGGCACAGGGAAAGATTATACTTTACTACCCTGGACTCCTTGCGTTGGGCAGGGCCATATGACCAGTCTGGCCAGTGATCCTAACCTAACGCTTCACTTTCAGGTAAAAGCATTTGTTTGCTGATGGAAGACTGCACTGGTCTCTTCTTTCTTCAAGGTGGTTTCTTCTTTCCAGATGGTGGAGCTTTTATTAATCTGAGTCGCTGAGTGTAGGAGATGTCAGCAGGGTCCTCTATTGGCATATGGTGACCATATATCATGAATAAGAAATAAACATTCCTGGATTTAAGCCCCAGAGATTTTGGAGTGTGGTATACATCATGACCAAGTCTATCTTCACTCATAGACACATCTACTTTGCAGCACCAACCTTCAAGACTGCAGGTTGGTTTTAGATACTTCGATATAGCTATAAGTTTCTTAGGCAAACATAAAGTCCATATCCTACAATAATAAAAAAGATGCTGTGAAGAATTTGTCTGACTGACTTTAACAAACTCTTTGTCTCCCTGATTCAGCTTTGCCTCTTCAATCTGCCCTGTGGAGCCTACCAAAGCAATCTTCTTCATAGGCTCCACAACCTAAGATTTTTCCAGTCCCTAGTTCCGACTACATAGTCCAGCTCAGTATTTTAGATACATCTCAGGTGTTTCCCCATATACCAAGGTAGCTACTGAAAATTGGTGACTGTAAGTTTTCCTAAAGAGGTGAGATATGCCCTTACAATTATTTTGAGCTCAAATTTTGAAAGCTTCTGACAAGCCATCAAAGTGTATCAGAAAGATTAGATAAATTTACTTTCATTTATCTAAATTCTTCAGGTTAATGTCCTAAATAATCACTCCCTGGAATCTGATCTCACTCTTTTATTTCTAATTTTCATTTCCTGTAACTCAAAAACAACCTTTTCTCAAACAAGAACACCCTCTTCACTCTTTCCAACATGTAAAATACAATAATGTGAGGTATGATTGAGAACATTTCTTTCCCTAGAGTTTAATTAAATAGATTCCAGTGATAGTATCAACCTGTTGAGAACTAATTTGCAAAACTGCTCAGTTCTTGTCATGAGACACTTGTGTTCCCAGGTATGAAGAGTCCAGTTGTTTATCTATCTTTATTAATGGTAAATGTAAGAAAGAGTAAGAATGGACAAACTAACTAGGTTTCTCATAGATCACTAAACTCATCAGAGGCCCAAAAATACAAGATCAGCATGATTCTGACAGATGTGAGGTTGTGGTTCTGCACTTGTTACATTAAAGAACTAAAACAAATACAAATAATATTAGCAATAATAGCAGTTATAATACCTATTATATATTGACTTCTTACTATATGACTGCTGTGAGAAAGTCTGTTTTTACATTTAGTTATTCCAATATCCCTTTAAGATGGGTGTTATTATTATTTCCATTTTATAGATGGGGAAACTGAGACTCATAGTTTTATAATTTGTCTAAGGTCACATGGCTAATAGATTTTGAAAATAGGAACTTTCTACCTCCAGAGATTACATGGCTAACCCCTTTCTCCAGACTGTTCTATACATTGAGACAATAGTGATCACCCTCCTTGGAATAAGGGAGGAAAAGAGCAAGAGTTATATGTCAACAGTTAGGTACAATACCAATTCCAAGTGTCCATTTGACTTTGGATAGGACCACTAATGTTTTTTCAAAGCCAGAATCCAATGACTCCTGTGCGGTGCGCTGTCTTTTACAAAGTAGATTTTTTATTGAAGAGCGACTTACAAACTGAATTTCTGTGCCTGTAATCACTTTATAATCTTTAAAAATATTTGTCATTGACTAAATCTCTGCACAAATATATTTTCTAAAACAATCCTTTTCATGGGAATAACTTTATATTTATCTGATTTTTTAGTTGAGATTTTCATATGTTGATATTTCACAGCAGCTATTCTTTAGAAGAATTGGATTTCTCACTTCTCTAAACAAGTTATATTTTTAAAAATCTCATTTCTCCAAACAAGTTATATTTTTAAAAATCTTATAAAATATTTACAAGTAGTTTCACTAGTTATCCAATATGAAGTTCCAATAAGGTACAACTTTCAATAGCTAGTGGTCTATGAAGTTGGAAACACTGAAGAGTTTTAAAAGGAACACAAAGATCGGAACAAAAAAAAAAAACTGAGAAATTGTTTCCTGAAGACATTAGGCATATAGTTTATGTTTGGGATAGAAAGAACATGAACCTAATTTTGTTTTTATTATTATAATTGTTCTTGATATTTTTTGTGATACGGCAAGATAAATGCAGGAAGTTGCTAGTATATTGAGAAAACATTGATTTGGTTATCAAAAGATTCCAGATACAATTCATATTAACTAGTTATATGATTTTGAGTTGTTCCCTTAACTTCTCTGAGGTATCGTTTACTTATCTGCGAAACTGAACTAATATTCCTTGCCCTGATAACTGCTTGAGTTCATTGTAGAGTTAAAATAAGTGTGGAATGTGAAAGAGCTTTATATGTTATAAATTGTTATAGAAAACAAAGCTTTGCATTTAGCGTGAATGCTAGTTTTCCTTTTGGATATCTGTTGTTAAAACTGCAAACACTAAGAATGCATATATCCCAGATTAGTTGTTTTATCAATAAAAACAGATGAAAGCATGTTCATTACTTGCCTATTTTGCCTTTATGAACACAATATTTATTGTACACCCTTCGCTTGTTTCTACATTTTATTTCTGTCTGTGAGATCTGCTAAGACTCACAGAGGAAACGGAATGTGTGCATGTATATGTGTGCACATAAAGTGATTAGGAATAAGGAGAGGTGATAAAATTACTAATTTTGGAAATCCTTGATGTAAGTCATTTTGATGCTAACAAGGGTGTGTTTATCGAAATGGAATTCATGATTAAAATTAAATGTATATTCCTTCCCTCACTTTTGACAAGCAAAAATATTAAATGTAAAAAAATATAATTATTAATTGTATTGTTTTTATGATTGATTAACTGTTATGAAGTATCTCAATGCAATTAACATTATAAAGTTCTTCTGAATATTCCTTTGATCCCCTATGTTTTAGTACATGACAATTTTAAGAACTATAATATTTTGATGAGAAATGACTACATGCCTTATTCATATGGTGGCAATATTTTAGAGCTTCATAATGAGATTCATTTGATTCTTTAGCATCCAAACCATGAGTTAGGACCAAAAACAGAAGTATTATCACCAATTTCATTCTAGGAATACAATCTCAATAGTTTTGTTCTCTTTCTTCCATTATAAACAAACTTCTAACCTCAGGAGCTATTTCAGAAAGCAATTATTTATAATGCATTTACATTTATATTAATTTCATTACTGAGAGTATATGGAAATGACTAGATGAGATTTTTTAGGTAATTCATAGTTATAATTAACAATATGTGAAATGAGGGGCTGCTAATTTTGAAACGTGGCAGTTTTCTAGCAAAATTTATTCTACTTTATTAGAATGTAGTTAATAAGATTCCCTAATCAAAATCAATTCTAAGCGGTCTATTTCTGTTATAACATTTTAGGTATTATAATGTTTATGTTGACATCTTTTACCAGATCATTCATCTAAATAAAGAAATTTTTCCATTTTATAAGTCCAAATAATGCATTATAGATATTCTAAGAGCAAAGCAGAATCCAAGAAGGTGATTTCTAAAGGATATTTTTAAAACTTTCTTACATATTTCTCCGATTAGCTCTTGTTTTTTTGAAGGATTTAAATCCTACTTTAGTATTTCAAAGTAATTTTAATTTTTTTCACTAAATTATAACATAGGTACAGAAGAGTACATAAACTATAAGTGAATAGTTCAGTCATTTTCCACAAAGTAAAATTACCAGTGTTTAAAACTCAGAAGTCAAGAAATACAATGTTATGAGGCACAGCACCAGCCTTTGTATTCCCTCCCAACCCAAATTCAACTTATCTTCTGACTTCTAACATCTTAGAATGGTTTTACTGTTTTTGAACTTTATACAATTGAAATTATACAATAGGTGTTAATTTTCTTTCCCTAAACATTGTATTTGCGAGATTGCTCTTTGTGGTCACATGTAGCAATTCATTCTTTTTCACTAGTGTATAATATGCTATTGTATAAATATTCTACACTTTATCCATTTATTTAATTTATCTATCTACTTAATTATCTTTCAATGGATATTGGAGTTTTGTATAAACAGTGCTGCTATTGGGATTCTATTTCATGTCTTCCAGCTGTGCATACCAATGAGCTACATTCTGAGTTACTGAGCACAAATTTCTTTAATTACATTGGATGCTGCCAAATAGCTTCCCAAAGGAATTGAACATAATTTGTGCTCCCAAGAGCATCTAAGAAAATCTCCATTATCACAATCTTCCTCAAATTTGGTATTAACAGGATAGTCTTTTTCATCTTATCTATTTTGGAGAGTGTATAATGGTAGCTCATTAAGGTTTTCATTGGCCGTTGCCTAATGATTAATGAAGCTGAGAAACTTTTCATGTTTTCATTAGCCTTTTGATATCTTCACCTGTGAAGTGCCTCTTGCTCATCTTTCGCTTGATGTGTCTCTATTTTTCTATTTATTAAAAAGATTTATTAACATACTTTAAACATTTGTTCATTTTTAGGTTTAAGTGTTCTAGATATTTTCTCTAACTCTGTGCATTGTCTTATCACATTTTTATGTGTCTATAGTGAAATGTAGTTCTTAATTTTAATATAATTCAGTGGGCCAATATTTTTCATAAATTATACTTACAGCTTTTTGGTTTAAGAAATATTTGCCTACCCCGAGATAAAAAGATATTCTTCTATGTTATCTAGAAGCTTTACTTTTCCTATTTACAACGCATGTGAAATTAATTGTTTTGAGAAAGGAATCATATTTATTTCCACAGGTATATACAATTTACCTGTCACAAGTTCTTGAAAAGATGATTCTTTCTCGATGTATCTCCAGTGATACTTTTTCAATAAATCAACCATCTATAATCATTGAGGCTCATTTTCTGAACTCTATTCAACATTATGTATATGTATTTTCATGGAAAGTATTTGCTCATATTTATTTCCTATAGCGTTCCTTAAGTTTTGGTATCAAGATTTCTGCAGGTATAAAATGCGTTAGGAAGTGTTTTCTCTTTTTATAACATCTAGAACAGTATGTGTTTGTGTGTGTGTGTTATTTTTTTCTTAATTGTTTGGAGGAATTTATCAGCGGAGACAAGTAGAACAAGAATGTTCTTCATGGAAAGGTTTTAAATTATTTATTCAATTTCTTTAATAAATGCAGAACATTATTTAGTTATTCCATTCTTTTCTTGAAAAATTGTATTTCTAAGATATTTTCCTCTAGGATATTTTTATTTCATCTCTTATTTCATATTTTTGCCAAAAAATCATTCACTGGTATTTAAAAGTTTGTCAAACTTATGAACAATTTAATGTCAGTAGATTCAGAAATAATGTCATCTTTTTCATGTTGATATTGATTAATTTTGTTATTTTTTTCCACCAAATTAATAAAGTTCACCAAAACTTTATCAATTTTCCTAGTTTTTATTAAAAATGCATTTCTTTGATTAACATTGTATGTTCACTTAATTTTGTTAATTGTAGTTATTTTTAACATATTCTTTTTTAATGGACAAAAATTGTATATATTTATCATGTACAATATGATATTTGACACATATAAGCATTGTGGAATGGCTAAATCAAGATAATCAGCATATGTGCTATGTCACACTTATTATCTTAAAATCTACTCTCTTAACAATTTTCAAGGACACAGTAGATTGTTATTAACTATAGTCAACACGTTATACAGTAGGTGTTTTGAATTTATTCCTCCTGTCTTACTGAAATTTGTACCCCTTGACCAATATCTCCTTAATATCCATTGTAATAGTCATTTGACTCTCTGTTTCTATGAATTCAACTTTTTACACTTTGCATATAAATGAGATCATATGGTATTTTTCTTTTTGTGCCTGACTTATTTCACATAATGTCCTCCAGTTTCATCCATGTTGCTGCAAATGGCATGATTTCACTTTTTAAGGATGAATACTATACCATTTTATATATATACCACATTTTCTTTATCCATTCTTTCATTGAGGGACACAGGTTGATTCCACATCTTTGCTATCATGAATAGTGCTACAATAAACTTGGGAATGCAAATATTTCTTCAACATACTATTAATAATTTCATATCCTTTGAATATATACCTAGAATATTTGCTAAATCATATAGTAGTTATATTTTTAATTTTTTTGAGGAATTTCCATACTATTTTCCATAATGGCTGTACTAATTTACATTCCCATGAAGGGTATGCAGATGTTCCCTTTTCTCCACATTCTTATCAGCATTTATCATTTACTGAGTGTATGTAGCTTTCATCTCTTTGGTTAAATTTATTCTTAAGTACTTTATTTTATTTGTAGCTATGGCAAATGAGACTGTTTTCTTGAGTTTTTTGGGATAGTTTGTTGGTGATATATAAAAGTGTCACCGATTTTTGTATGTTGATTTTGTATCTTGAAAATTTACAGAATTTCTTTATTAGTTATTAAAGCTTTTTGGTGGAGTCTTTAGAGTTTTTTTCTATACAAGATCACACCATCTGCAAACATGGACCATTTGATGCATTTTTTCTTTTTCTTCCATTCTAGGATTTGCTTTGAATGTCAGTCATTTTCCTCTATGTCCTGATTTAATTTCAGGCTACAAGTTTTGATGTACTGTTTGCTTGTTATTATGATGAAAAAATATTTTTGATTTCCATTGCGATTTCTTTTTTGACCCATTGGTTTTCCAGAAGTATATTTCTTAATTTCTATATTTGTGAAGATTTTTTTTTATAATCAATCCTCATTATCCATGGATTCTGCATTTGCAAATTTGCCTTCTCAGTAAAATCTATTTGTATTTAAATATATGCTCTTAGAGGGAAAACTAAAAAAGAACTCATTATAATATATCAAGTCTAAGTACAAGTTTAAATTAAAATTGAAGACATCTTTTTTGATAATTAAAAAAAATCTATTTGTCGCCCCAGTATCAATACTCATGGCACTATCCCTGTCACTGGTAGACTGTTGCAGAGTGGGGAAGAATTTGAATTCATCTGATGCACATGTTCCCAGCTGAGGTAGAGCAAGGCAAAGCTTTGCCTTCTTATTTCAGCTGTCATATAGGGATGACCAGAGGATGTAGATGGTGGGGGCGGTGCAATACTGGAACTTCTGGTTTTTGGGTAGCTGGGCGGGGTTTAAATTCCACCTCTGGCACCTATTAGCAGGGTAGCCTCAGGGAAGCCACTCAACATTACTGAACCTCATTTTCCCTTTTGTGAAATAAAGAAAATAAACTTTACTAGAATGAGTTTTTTCTTTAGCATTTAAGAGTATAATTTATGTGATATATATATATATGTATATATCTCTCCTACACGTAAAAATTCTGTATTCACTAATTCAGTGTTCATGGAGACTTTGTAGAATACAACTACTGCAAATAATGAGCATTGATTTTTTTTTTCTTAAGGAAATTTCTAGATAATTCATTCATGTTCCCAATTGTTTCACCTTTGTTGAGGCTAGTTTTTGGCACAGTATGTGTCAATCTCAGTAAACATTTCAAATGCACAATCATTGGGTCAATCATATGATTTATGGGTTGAATGGTACCCTTCGAAAATTTGTATATTGAAGGCCTAAATCCTCAGTTCCTCAGAATGTGACCTTATGTGGAAATAGGGTCATTAAAGACTTATTAGTTAAGATGAGGTCATAATGGAGTAGAATGGGCTCTTTATCTAAAATGACTAGTGTTCATATAAAAAGAATGCTATGTGAAGATACAGACATGAACACATGGAGAATACTACGTGAAGAATAGAGTTATGCTGTCACAAGTTAGGGAACTACCAGAAGGTAGGAGAGAGGCCTGGAACAGATCCTCCCCTCGTGCCTTCTGAGGGAGTGTTGCTCTGCCAACATTTGGTGTCAGACTTCTGGCCTCCAGAACTGTGAGACAGTAATTTCTGTTTAAGCTACCCATGGTTTATGGTACTTTGTCATATCAGTCCTAGGAATCAATACAGTTTGTATGTGGCAATTAGGTCACATTGTCATTCCTGGTCAAATCTTCTGTTACCTTACACAATTTTTACCTGTTTATTCCATTAATTATGAATAGAGGTGTTAAAATCTCTCACTGTAATTATGGATTTTCTTTCTCCTTTCAGTAATATCAATTTTTGATAGTATAACTCATAAAAATTTATATTTGTTTATAATATATAATATAAGATAATTTGCAAAATATAATTATGCCATATATAAATTTCATAATTTCTACATTATTTTAAACATTTTTTTTCAGATTTAAACTCATATTTTCATTTTTATTGCTTTTTCTTTATACTTCCCTTTGAACTTCATCTGAGATTAATTTCCTTCTGGCCCAAGAGCATTCTTTACTATTTCTTTTAGAGGAGGACTAATGGTGACAAATTCTTTTTAAGTTTTGCTGGTCTAAAAATGTCTTTATTTTGCCTCCATTAAAAAAAAATCAGTACTTTGAAGATATCAGTTCATAGTTTTCTGGCTTCCACTCTTACTATTAAAAAATTAGCTGTCAATCTTATTATTGTTTTTTTAAATACAAAGTGTCTTTTTTCTAGCTACAAGAATTTTCTCTATGTATTTGGTTTTCTGCATTGTTCCTAGAATATGCCAAGTGTATTTTCTTCATGTTTATTCTTGTAATGATTCTTGAGTCTATGGCTTATTATCTCTTTAAATATTACTCTGCCTCCTTATTTCTCTTCTAATTTTAGGACTCCAAATGCTTATATTTGACCTTTTCACCCTGCCCATTTGTGTTTATGTTCTCCTTTTCCTCTGTATATTCTATCTTCATTCTGTCAATATTTCAAGCTTCACCCTATGTTTCATTTTTTGAGTTCTCATTTTGGCTGTGTGTGTGTAATTTGCTATTAAATCCACCCCCTGAATTGTCTTCATTTTTTTCTTTTCTTTTCTTTCTTTTTTTTTTTTTTTGCATCAAGTCTTGCCTTGCTATATGCGTGGTTATTGTTAATTAAAAGTTGAAGACTGTATATGAAAAATGGTAGAGGTCAATTCGGGTAATTAATGATGATCCATTCCTCCTGAAAGGATTTATTTTGCTCCTGTCAGACAACTAAACTAGGCTCAGGTCACCTAAATTCAATCAGAAATTGAGATTACTATTATTATTATTATTATTTTTACTTTTTTTTTTTTTGAGACAGAGTCTCACTTTGTGGCCCGGGCTAACGTGAGTGCTGTGATGTCAGCCTAGCTCACAGCAACCTCAAAATCCTGGGCTCAAGCAATCCTCCTGTCTCAGCCTCCCTAGTAGCTGGTACTACAGGTGTTTGCCACCACATTTAGCTAATTTTTTGTCTCTGTTTTTAGTTGATTGCCTAATTTTTTCTAATTTTAATAGAGATGGGGGTCTCACACTTGCTCAGGCTGGTCTTGAACTCCTGACCTCAAGCAATCCTCCTGCCTTAGCCTCCCAGAATGCTAGGATTACAGGCATGAGCCACCTCGTCCAGCCAGGAATTGAGATTATTTAAAGCTGGGTTTCAAATACTATCAGGACTTGGCTAGTGTCAGTTTTTGTATACTCATAAAGTATGGCTCCTAGAAGTCCTGATTAGATCCTTAGGCACTTTCCAGGGCCACTTGCTTAGCAAGCCCCAAACACCAGTTTTTATCAATAAACCCAATAAGATAGAGAAAATCTCTAAACAGCCCTGAAATTGCTGCAATGGTTTTGATGGAAAAGCCGAATCATTCAAACTCACTTGTCTGGCTTTCTTCCTCTCCCAAATTTTGGTTCTGCATATTTTCACTTCCTTAGTAGCTCCCTGATGCCTTCACACTGATTTTTTAATGGTCAGGTTTTCTACTTATTCTCAGTAGTAGAGTTGG
>CAUYSK010017127.1:0-21645 GCA_963575035.1 Avahi laniger | reverse complement strand
TTTGAGTAGATCCCCAGTAGTGAGATTGCTGGATCAAATGACAGATTCACATCTAGTTCCTGGAGAAATCTCTGTACTGTTTTCCATAGAGGTTATACTAATTTACATTCCCAGCAACAGTTTATTTATGTGATCCCTTTTCACCACATTCACACCAACATCTATTGTTTTTTGACTTTTTAACGCCATTCTGACAGACATAAGGCAGTATTTCATGTGGTTTTATTTTACGTTTCCTTGATGATTAGTGATGCTGAACATTTTTTCATGTATTTGTTGGCCAATTGTATTTCTTCTTTTGAAAAATGTTTGTGCCTGTCTTTTGCCCACTTTTTGATAGGGTTATTTGGGTTTTTTCTTGCTGATTTCTTTGAGTTCCTTGTAGATTCTGGATATTAATCCTATGTCAGATGTATAGCTTGCGAATATTTTCTCCCATTATATAAGTTGTCTGTTTACTCTATGGATTATTTCTTTTGCTGTGCAAAAACTTTTTAGCTTAATTAACTCTCATTTATTTATTGTTGCTTTTGTTTCATTTGCTTTTCAGGTTTTAGCCATAAATTCTTTACCTAGAGCAATGGCAAAGAAAGCTTTTCTTTGGTTTTCTTCTAGTACTTTTATGGTGTCAGGTCTTACATTTAAGTCTTTAATCCACCTTGAGGTAATTTTTTTGTGTGTATGCTGAGAGACAGGGATCCAGTTTCATTCTTCTGCATGCAGATATCCAATTTTCCCAGCACCATTTATTGAATAGGGTGTCTTTCCCTAGTGTATGTTTTCATCTGATATGTGAAAGATCAGTTGGTTATAGTTCTTTGGCTTTATTTATGGGTTCTCCATTCTGTTCCATTGGTTGGTGTGTCTAGTTTCATACCAGTACCATGTTGGTTTGGTTATTATCACCTGGTAGTATAATTTGAAGGCAGGAAATGTGATGTTTCTAAATTTGTTCTTTATGCTTTGGATTACTTTGGATATCGATGCTCTTTTTTGGTTCCACATGAAATTTAGGATTTTTTTCCTAATTGTATGCAAAGTGACATTGGTATTTTGATAGGAATTGCATTAAATCTGTAGATTACTTTGGACAGTATGGACATTTTAACAATATTGATTCTTACAATCCATGACCATGGGATTCTTTTCCATTGTCATCTACAATCTATCCTTTTTACCTTATCTGTCTACTTACCTTCTTTTTTTAATTTTTAAAAATTATGTGTACATAATAGCTGTATGCATTTTATAGGGTATATGTGATGTCTTTATACAGACATACAATGTGAATTAATCAAAGTGGGGTAATTGGGGTATTCATTACCTCAGGCATTTATCATTTTTTCTGTGTGTCAGGAACATTCCAAATTCACTCTTTTAGTTACTTTATAGTATACCCTAACTTATTATTATAGTCACTTTGTTGTGCTATCAACTATTGTTCATCTATCTAACTATATTTTTATACCCATTACCCATCCCCACTTTATCCCACCGTCCCTACTACCCTTCCCAACCTCTGATAGCCATATTCTATTCTCTGCCTCCATGATTATCTTTAACTTATTTCATTAGTATTTTGTAGTTCTTCTTGTAAAAATCTTTCACCTCTTGGTTAAGTATATTCCAAAGTCTTTTTTTTTTTTTTGCAGATATTATAAATGGGAATGAGTTCTTTATTTGATTCTCAGCTTGGTTTCTGTTAGTGAATATAAATGCTACTGATTTGAGTACATTGATTTTATAACCTGAGACATTACTGAATGCATTTATCAATTCTAGGAGTCTTTTTGGAGAAGTCCTTAGGATTTTCTAGGTAGAAGAACATATTATCAGCAAACAGAAATAGTTTCACCTCCTCTTTTTCAATTTGGATGCCTTTTATTTTTTTCTCTTGCCTGGTTGCTCAGCCTAGAATTTCCAGTGGTATGTTGAATAGAAGTGCTGACATTTATTTAAATAACCTTTCTATGAATGCATGATCATATCAAATTAAAGATTGATGAAGCTGAGCCTTTAGTTCTTTAAAACAAACTAGAAGTGTGGACCTAGGGGAAGCAAATAGGGAAAAAAAGCATATTTCTAGCAGTTTATATCTTCAGTCTATTTAAAGCCTAGTCAACCATACTTAAAGACTTATTTCTATGCTTTGACAGTGTGTTAATGTCCTCCCCAATCAGTCATAATGCCTAGTCTGAATTGTCCTGAGTCTCTTCTGGCACAACTACCATGGATATTCTCTCCAAGTGACACACATTGCTAATACTAAAAAAGGGAATCTTTTTTTCCTTGAATTTTAAGCCCAGTTCCTTGCGTTTCTGAAATATCAATATTATTTGTTACACACAGTGCGCAAGTTTGAACATACATCAATTTCCAGTAACAGATTAGGAACTCAGAAGGAAAAACTCTTTAATATTTATATTCATTCTGTTTCTGACTAATATGAACAGCACCTATTCATGATTGAAACTTTTCCTCCAATAGTGGACCTAAATGGGCCACCAAATCCTATAACTGGGTATATATCTCCAAAGATATATTTGGTATATAAGGCAAAAATAGTTCCTGGTGGTGGTAGTTGTATTTAAATGTCAGTGCCACTAACTGAAAAAAACTTATTATCCTGATAGAATATGGCCAGGCACCAAAATCTTAAAGGACTGTGGCCTGCCCATAAGTGAAAGCAGAATCAAATATATTTGGACATTGTTTTCGTCATTAATTTAAAATTAATATGCATTCTTTAAAGAAATACTGTCAAGGTAATTTACTCTTTTGATGTTATGAGATTATAATACCAAGAAGGCCTAATACTAATTCCCACTTAGCAAATAATTTGCCCCAAAATTTTGCTTAAAGACTATCTTGACCTCAAACAAAGATTAAAAATGTATATGTAAAGTGGCCCATTCAAAATAATCAAGCCAAGAAGGGAAAGATGAACTATTATTTTGAAAACTAAAAGAACTAGAGAAGCAGGTAAGTAAAAACTACAGGAGAAAGAATATTGTTCTAACAAGCAAGAGTGAAGGGGGAAAAGGAGCTGATAGAAATGGAGCAAGATATGGGTGTGGAATAGGGCTATGTTGTGTGAAAGATTGAAAATCCATTATCCTACCAGTTAAATGATTTTTTAAGTAGCTTTCATTATCCTACATCATTGTAAATAGGGCTTTATAGTTTCTGCCTCCCACCCAGCCATGGAGATCAGACTAAGGAAACAAACTAGATTTAGTCATAGTTTATTGACAAGAGAAATGAAGATATAATAAATGAATTTAGTGTTATTTTTTAAAAATACATTTACTTAATGCCATCAATGTTTTCAATTCCCACAGAGTCACTTATTAAAGTGTTTAAATGTGCCCCTAAAATCTTAAGTATAATGTTTTGTAGTCATCACCCTATAATAAAATATCTGATCGACAGACCAAAAATATTAGGCAGTTTGTTTTCTTTTTAACTTAACGAAAATCCTTTAAAGTAATCCTTCATATTCCATGATTTCCATATTCTGTATATTTTTCATAAAATACATTTTATTTTTAAACATCTGAAAGACTATAAAACATATTTTCGCCTTAGTTAACATTTAACTTCAATACGTATAACATCTTATCTCACAGTTTTTTTTTGGCATATGATCTTGGTATAATTGAACTTAGTTATAATTATGTCATAATCATGTCTATTTGATGTGAATATGTTGTAGCTTTCTAAATCATATTTCTGAAAGCAGAATTCTTAGTTGTTGATGTATCCTTCATGAACATCCTACGTTATGAGTTTTGAAGGGATAATTCTAGTAAACACTGTCCTTTCATTCATTCATCTGGCAAAAAATCAGCCAAAATAATCAGCTAAAAATAATACACCTGTTGTCCTAGTTTTGGAGATTCAAAAATGATTAAGTCACAAACCTAGTGCTCAAATCACTCAGCCTAGTAGGAGAAAACAAGACAACAATTAATTTGGAAGGATGTGGTAGATACTATAATAGAAATTTGTGTTAAGTGCTAAGGGACTACAAATAAAAAGGATGATTCTTTGTGGAAAATATGTAAATGTTTCAGGTAACACGTACTCCATCTCATCATGAAAGAGTATTTCATGTCTTAACAAAAAAAGCAATAGCTTTGCAATTATACTTACTAATTGTTTCTTTCTCTTAAAACCAACACCATCAGTAAAATTTTGCTTAAAAATCATGTGCTAATAAAGTGCTATGGACAGGTTTTCTGTATCCTCACTATGTTCTGATTGAGAGAGTACCTATTTTTTCTGAATTGTAATAGATTTACCATTTTGGAAATATTCACTTTTGTTTTGTATACTCATGCTTTTTTCCATCATGTCTAAATCAAATTATAGAAAATATTGTGTTTATGTATAGAGCATAAATATTCAACTAACCAAGTTTTTGCAAGTAAATAAAGCATGCACTATACTTTTATGTTAAAGTACAGATTTTCTATTTAAAGAGAAAACTTTTCAAAATTAGACTAAAATTACACTTGCACATAATTTCATCTAATTAGTTTAAAATGGCTAACGTGTACTACCTTAAAAAAGTCTCAGCCTCCAAGACCAAAGAATTGTAATTTATTATTTATTTGACATAGTTTCATTCTCTTTAAGTTTATGACTGTGTATATTTCCTTTACTTGAAGTGCAAAACATATATTGTTAGTCAAGTTGTCTCCATAATGCTTCCTGCCTCATTAAAATCTTATTTATAAGCTATTTTAAGCTAGTTAGATGGCTTAGTAATTACTAATATATTTTAGCAAAATTGTAGAAGAATAGTGAAAACAACTCTTTAATGTACAGCTACTATTTTTCCCATAGAATGAAGATATAAAGGAAGATGTGATTAATGCTGTAAGGTATATCTATGTTTTTCTATTAAATTAATATTATTGATATGAGAATTGGTTTCATTCTCATGAGATTAGCAACCTATAAAACATTTATCTATATTTTTAGATTAATAAATCTACTTTATCCATTTATTTTAAAGTTTTATACATACACAGAGAATTTTATAAACAGACAAATATAGCTTCCTTTTCTCAATGTATTGCTTTTTCTTTAGGACCTTAAAAATGCTTAGCTTACATAGCATTTTGGGTAAACATTTCAAGTGTGTGTGTGTATATATATATATATATATATATATATACACACATATATATGTATATACATCAATATAACTGTGACTAATTACTTAAAAATGCACATTTGTAGCTGACACCCTTAAATTCTTTAATTAGTGATGTGCCAGAAATGCAATTTTAGTTGAAGTTGCATTAACTGAGGATTACCTTTATAATCCCTTAATTTTTGGCCAGCTCAGCCACTACATTGCAAATTCAGTGTTACATATTTGATATGTTCTGATCTCTTTAAACAGTTTGAGTAGAAAACATTCAATGTACCTTAAATTTTGAACACAAACAGAAGGAATTAAAGAAATAAAATGTTTTAAGTATTTTATTCATACCTGATACATAGAAGATGATAATTAAAATTAAAAATAAATAAATGCATTGGCACTTAACATATTTTCTCTTTTATTCCTAAAAACATTTCTTTGGGTAAGTATTATACTACCCCCATCAGAGTTCAGGTCTGAAAATTGCATCAAGGAAGTTAACTTCTCAGAAGATTAAACTTGTCAAAATATACTCTGTATTAGAGTCAAAGTTGATTCTCTGCAAAATGCTGTACCATTCCTTCTTTAACATCGTGGTAAAGGTCTTTATGGACGATTACACCCAGATCTATACAGCCAAATGAAATTAAGAGAGGATAAGGTAAATATACAATCCACAATAGATTCCTATATAAAACTAGATGAAACTATATACTTCTACATTTAAACTCCATAGGGACAGATCTTTTCAGGCAAGATTATTGTACTTGTGGTGGTTAGCTTTCTAAATGTACAGTGACTGAAAAAATAATTTTCAGAATGCCCATTCAACCTTACCTTTTCATCAATTTATTATGGTAGAACTTCAATGCCAATGGTATTACTGCTTATTTATAGAGACTTAGATACCTTAATAACATGTTGATAATTAGTAGAATTTCTCAATAGATTTCTTGACTTAAATAATCTTTACTGATCACTTATGAGTCAGACACAGGACTAAAAGTGGTCATTGATTTTTAGTACTAGGAGTTTGAGTTTGCTGTGTTTTTCTGACATCAAATACTAGAATTATCTGTGCAGATATAATTCTTTTCTAAAAAATCCCTCTTAGACTCCTATTTTCTTAAGAAGATTCATAGTGTCACATAGTCACGGTTTCCTGTACATACAGAAATTACAATTAAGTATTTCAATTTCACTCCAGTTGAACTGTGACGGAATCACTGTTCAAACCATCATTCCGATGACCATGAACTTTTCCTACTGTGGTTATCACAATAAAATTTCTAACTAAGCAATAATGACCCATACCATCATTAGTTTGAAAATTATTATTAATAACATTCCACATAACAGCTGTCCAGCTGAATGAGATCGGACATTTTCTACTTTTATACCAGACTGCTAAATGCTGAATTGTATAATTTCTCTTATTAATACATTAATATTTATTGAGCAACTGCCAAGTAATTTGCTAGACTTTGGGTAAATATTTAGACTTTGACATTTGTATTTAGACTAGGCTAGACTTTGACATTATGGAGTATATTAATACAATCTTGAGGGAAAGAGACATCTAACAGTTAATTTCAGTGCAATCTATGAATTGTTTAAAAAGCTTCAGGGTATTGACATGTAAGTGGTATGCACAGAGTCTCCTAAACCATTATGGTGTTTATTACATACTGCAATGGAAGCAGTTTTGTCTGTAACTTCTTTCCACTTTTCATCACATCTATGACATTACTAACTGCTGTTCTGGACCACTTCTGTATATTCAGTCATTCTTAATTCACACCATAGTGGAAAAAAAATATATATAGATAGATAGATATATACTGAAGTTCACAATACTTTTATTTGGATCCTATACATGTATATCATTTCTATTTTCTGAATTGAATTAAAGGAAAATAAAAAGGTTAATTTGGTAAGGGCATTTTGAGAAGTAATTATATGTGAAAATAGTCATCTAAAGCACCATGGAATTGTAGAAAAGATTCAAATTTTGCTGCTACATGTAATTTAATTTGACATCTGTTTGTCTAACACCCAAAGTCTCCATATTTCCATCTAAATATGTGAATATTTGAATATGTATGTGTAAATCTTTATGCACAATTATACATACATATAAATATATACATGTATGAGAAAGACATTTAATATTAGAAATAGATTAAATTGTGCAAAGTGTGTATCACATGGAAGGCCCTAAACAAATAAACAAAGATGGTTGCTCTTTATTTATAAACTACGAAATTTGTCTATAACTTCTTTCCACTTTTTACCGCATCTATGACATGCCCAACTGCTGTTCTGGGCTACTTCTATCCATTCAATCCCTCTTTATTTGCTTGTCACTTCTGTTTATTAAACACTCTCAAAAAAAACCAAATTCTAATAAAAGTTGTCTAATGCACACATTCCAAAAGAAAACTCCAAGAAGAGCTACTTTCCTTTCTAACTTCCTTGTCCATTAATTTTCTGTATTGGAAATAAATTCCTGGGAATAGTTTCTGGGTTCATACAAAAGCATATGGTATCATTCTAGCTTAAAAAATATGTTTCCTCAGGTAAGTGCTTTAGGTATGTAGATGGTCAATATGTGATTTTACAGCTGTAAATCATTAACAGTCAGACTAGAAAGATGTCACTGGATTTTTGCTGCGCATAATTTTAATCTCAATCTTCATAAAATCTTTTTGTCGTTTGTTTCTTATACTTTTTGTTACTAATCAGCAAATCAGATTAAGTATGACTGATATATCAAACACCTTTTAAATAATGAAAGAGAGAAAAATCTCTATGACTAAATATTATATAAGTGTAGTAACCCACAATGTTATACACAGTGCTATGTATATTTTAGATAATCCATTGTTATGTACAATGATCTAAATTCAAGATACATATATATTTTTCCTAGACATAGAGATTCTTTTTTACTTTCAAAATATTAATGGGGTACAAATATTTCTGTTATATAGACACCTTTTATAATGCTTAGGTCGGGGCTTTCGGTGTGCCCATCACCCGAATAGAGCTTTATTTGATATTTGGGTTGCTAGATATTTATCTGTTTTGATACTAAAACCTAACAAAATATTGTGGATCATTTAACTAATTTGTGTTAGACAGTGTACATATATAATGTACTATTATTATAACATATTATCAACATATTATTACATATTTATTTTTAATAAATATATTTATTTTAGAGTAAATAATTTAAAAAGAACATTATGTAGTTATTTTTGTATATTTTATGATTATACATTTCCTGTTAAAGATTTTATATCACATGTTATATGCTCTTTTTTATGATGGGAATGTGAGAATTTCACAGGTACTCTAATGCCATCACTGAAGTTATCTCTATGACTTTGACAAGAAAAAGTGGAGACAACATCCAAGTGACATCCAGGCCTGTTTTGTTTTTTTTTCATAGTTAACAATAATTCAGTGTATATTTTCAAACAGCTAGAACAGAGGATTTTGAATATTCCCAACACAAACAAAGGACAAATGTTTGATGTGATGGACATGCTAATTAATCTGATTTAATCATTACACATTGAAAGTATCAAAATATCACACTATACCCCATGAATATGTATAATTATTGCGTATCAATTAAAAAAAATTAAAAAAACCAGCATACAGTACACTAGAAAATAAAACTCAGGTGTGCACACATGGGCACAGAAAGATGTAAATGTTATTGGAAATAAAGAAGAGGGGAAGGGGGAGGGGAGGGGTAAAAATCTATTAATACCTATCAGGTGCAATGAACACTAGTCTTCAAAAGACATACTAATAGCCCTGACTTAAGCATTATAAAAGGTATCCATGTAACAAAAACATTTATATCTCCTTGATGTTTTGAAATAAAAACAAAAAACCTCAGGTGTGATGTCCCATATGTGAAAATGTGAATGAAGGACAGAGTTAGGAAAACAGAATGGACTCTTAAATAATTCCAATTGCAGAGCACTTTCTCATACCAGCAAAGACCCTGGAAAAGGGAAATGGGTAATGGGAAATGCTCCCAGAATCCATGCCTGGGAGGGGTGGCCATCAAGACTGACTGTCTCCTACAGTACGGTACCAAAGAGTTTTGGTTTCTTTCCTGACATGAAGCTTTCCTGAAAGAGAGGTTAGAAAGCAAGGGTAGTTAAAGGGCCTCTCTGATGTGGAGCATTTGGGGACATAGCAACAGGTTGCCAGGCCCAATTTACACTATAGCATCAGCTTCTTCTATGTGCTTTACCCCAAATCTACTTTTCTTTCTAGTTCTTAGAAGCTTTCAGTCTTTGCCTAGTCTGATTCCTTCTTCCTATTCCTCTCCCTTATCTACTCTCTCTCCTCCCTTCACTCTCCCTCTCTCTATCTCTCTTCTTCAGCTTTGAGAGATTTTTTTTTTTTAACTTACCCTGATCCTCATATTGCAGCCCAAGGATTTTCAGTCTTAGCTGCTCATCAGAATCCCGTGGAAAGTTTTATGACACTCTAAATCCAGACCCCACTTCCAGAAATTGATTTAATTGATCTGACTAAATCTACAGCCCTGATAGATGTGTCTTTTGTTTTGACATCAGTATTAAACAAACAAACAAACAAAAGAAACTTACCAGTGGCCCTAATTGGAAGCCAGTATTATGATATACTGAGGAAGTCAGAAATTTGGGAGGCCCTTGTGCCTGAGTTCTTGTGACTGTAGGTGAGTTTGCATCAAAAGTGCTTTGGCTTCTCCTGGTGTTAGCTGGTCCTATAGAAGGCTTCCATGAGTCTCTCACTGGCTGGAGTATCAGAACTCTTGCCACCAGTTCCCAGCTAACACACGTCTCCTCTCCTGTTCCATGCATCTGTAGGGGACTTCTCTGAACCCCCTAGTCCAATGGCCTGCATTCCTCCTGGATTCTCCCATGGAAGCTCAGTTTCCTCCCTGCCTGTGTCTTCAGTGTGACATCTAGACCTTGCTCCCCTGATGGACATTTCCTGGGACATCTTAGTCTTAAGGAAGGGGGCAAGTCCCACCAGTGTCTTTCCAGTTCCCTGGTTCCTCTTTTGGTGTTCTCATTTTCTACATAAGCTGAATTTCACTTCTCTGATGCTGGGCAGGTAGCAGGTCGTGGATGACAGGTAGGGGCTGGCCACAGGATCTGCAAATCTAGATTTCAATGTGAAATCTCCTGACTTTTAAAGTGAACATTTTAAAAAAAGAGAACATTATACAGCCCTCCAAACACATCCGTAGGCCAAATAATGGTCTTCGGCTACCAGTTTGCAACTATCCCTTACTCCTTCTTCCCCTCATCCTTATGAGTTCAATACATTCGTTTGGCAATAACTGTATACAAGGCATTATTGTTGGCTCTTGTAATAAAATTGGGAATAAGATGGCAAAAAGCTCAGAATTATCTCAGAAGATAAATGCCAAAAACACGATGAAAAGACAGTCTGATTGGCAGTGGGTGGATGGAGAGTTTTGATAAGACTTTAGAGAAGGTGTTTCTGAGGAAATAGCCTCTTGAGTTAAAATTGGAATGAGGGAAAGGTGCAAACCAGAGGGGAATAGGAGGTGCAAAAGCCTCAGACAAGACAGCCCGGAGCAGTGCCTTGGAGAACTGCAACAAGGCCCTAGTGCTTAGCACCCTGAGGGGGAGGCCAGGCCTCAGCCTTTAGGGTGGGTAGAAGACATGGGGGCTGCCTCAGCGGGACCATGTATGCGTGGGAATAGTTCTGAGGTTTATTCTAGGGGCAAAGGGAAGTCAGTGAAGGGCTTGTATGAAGGACTAACCAGCTCTGATTGTGTTTTTTAAAATATTGCTGCATAATAGATATATTTAGTTTCAGGATACATGAGATAATTTAATACATTAACGCTATTTGTAAAGATCAAATAAATGTACTTGGGATATCCATCTAGGCCTTGTTTTTAAAAAGAGACAACCCACAATTCTCTACACAAAACCCGGTTGTTAGGTTACTGAGTTGTCCTGTAGTAGAAGTCAGAAAGAACACAACTACTCTTTTAAGCTATAACAGGAATTCACTAAATGTAATTAATGAGTGATTGAGCATATATCTCCAAAAGCAATTTAAGTGTTGAAACAGATTTTTAAAAATCCCTTAGGTCATCACAAAATTATGTGCAAGACATTTCAAAAATCATCATTGAAACAAATAGTGGAATAGAAAACAACAATAATAATGCAGCTTTATAAATGAGTATCCTTAGTGCAAGTATTTGAACTGTATTTCTGAATTAATACCTATAGTTATATTTTATCTGCTCTGGCCCTTTGATCTTTATATGCTTACCATATAAGAATGAATACACATACATATCTATCATCTATCATCTCTCCATATATATATCTACAAATATCTATATCTGCCTATATCTAACCTCTCTCTCTATACACACACATACACACACTCACACAGTATATGCATATATATGTATTAGAATAGAAACTAAAATAAATATATATACACACATATACACAAAAACAGAGAGAGAAAAAGAGAAAGAGAACGAGAGTGTGGGACAAATGTGGAGAGACAGAGAGGTTTTGGATATCACCTTTGAGAAGGAATATAAACATAAAAACTAAAATATGCTTAGATGAAGCAGTGTCATCCAAACCATTGAATAGGAGGACTTATGAGCCAACGGTTGCAACACATACTGTACATATTAACTATCTTCAGAATATGTATACCTCTACATATTTATTCCAGATTTTCTATAATTATATTGCAATTCAAATGTATGTATTGTTTATTTGGTTTTAACTAAGAGCATTTCAGATTTGTGGCCTTTAATTAGTACCTGGAGTTTATTTATATCCTCACTTCACTTTTTTTTCCTCAATATCCATACTTTGGCTTAGCTATGAACATTTTCCTTACTTTCCAAATTCTGCCTTATTGTACAATTTCACAATGTTGAAGTGTATTTAAAGATATAAAATGAGACAATGCTATTAATATACTGAAATATGAATTTCTAAAGTAATGATTTTCCAATGGGCAAAATTAGTGGATATGAACTAAATATATCATATCTTAAGACTGTGACAAAAGGACGTCTATCTCTATAGTTTCAGTATCGTTAACATAAGATCAGTGTCTCATATGAACTGGCTTTTTACATGTTGTACTAAATAGCCCATTGATAGCCTGATTTCAAAGTTATTACTGTTGCCTTTGTGGAATACATATGTATTGTATTTTAAGGTTAAAGACTGAACTTGTGAAATAACCATTATGCCCTTAGGTCCATTATTAGACTAGTATTTGTTTAAAAAGAAAAATTCCAAAGAGATGTATAAATCATTATTAATTAGAAATTCTAAGAAAGTATCCTTAGAATAGTTATTTAATTTATTTGGATTTAATTAAATTTTATCAAAGGTGATGCTTATTGATAATTTAATTCAATAAGGAGATTAATAAAATATTTCTCTGCTGCAATTATGAGATGTTATCAAGAGAGAACTAATATTATAAATCACTGATTTACATATTATCTGAAATTATATGACATTATAATATGAACTACCTCTCTCCACAAAGAAGCAAGAAATATCTCTAAATATGCATAAGGATAGACATGCAAAATCTGAAATGCCCTTAGTTAAAAACCAAATAACCAACATATACATTTTGATTGTAATGTAAAAGAGAGTGAAACAATCAACTTTCTTATTCTGTGCATTGTACGTAAATGAATACTGCTAAATATTAAATTATTTCCTGTGCCAAGGATGTATTGAGATTACTTATCTTTCATTATCCACTCTAAGATGAAATCATACTTTCCTGTTATGTGTTTATTTTAAAGTTTATAAGTGTTCTTATTAAAAAAGCATATATTTATTATTGACTTACTATTTCAGACTTTCAAAAATTTTGTGACCAAATTTTACCTTTCAATATTTTTGATATTCCATCTCAAAGTTGATAAGTATACTATCAATGTTAAATATTGAGCAAGGCAGAATCAGGATCCTGATGGCCTATAGTACATTATTAGGTATTTTTTTTAAGATTCATATAAATTTATAAAATCAAAAATATCTTCTGCAGATGACCATGCAAAAAGTTATACATTAATTGAATTGAATAATCATCTAATGCACATCTTTCCATCTTGTCAACAAGAATATCATGATACACTTTAAAAACCTGTTGTCTTCCTAAATTTGTCATCGATGTTTAATAGTTTTCAGTATATAGATCCTTCACTTCTTTAGTTAAGTTTACTCCTAAGTATTTTATTCTTTTGATGATATTGTAAAGACATTGTTTTGTTAATTTATTTTTCAGAATTCACTGTTAGTGTATGGAAACATGAATTTTGTATGTTGATTTTGTATCCAAATACTTTATTGAATTTGTAGGCTAGATCGAACAGTTTTTCTTTCTTTTCTTTCTTTTTCTTTTTTGGTGGAATCTCTAGGGTTTTCTAAACATAAGATCATATTGTCAGCAAACAGAGACAATTTCACTTCTTCCTGCCCAATTTGAATGCCTTTTATTTCTTTTCTTATTGAATTGCTCTTGCTAGGACTTCCATTACTATGTGAAATAGAAGTGACAAGAGGGGGCATCCTTGTCTTATTCCTGATCGTAGAGGAAAATCTTTCAGCTTTTTGCCTTTGAGTATGATGTTAGCTGTGAGGTTGCCATATATGGCCTTTCTTGTGTTGAGGTATATTCCTCATGTACTTAACACACTGAGAGTTTTATCAGGAAAGAATGTTGAATTTTGTGAAATCTACATATTGAAAATTATAAAATATTGATGAAAAAATGAAGAAGATCCAAATGAAAAGATATCCACATTCATGGCTTGAAAGAAGTAATATTGTTATAATATCCATACCACTCAAAGCTATCTACAAATTCAATGCAATCCCTATCAAGATCCCAATGTCATTTTTCACAGAAATAGGAAAGAAGTGTCCTAAAATTCACATGAAACCAAGAAGACCCTCAATAGACAAAACAATCTTAATCCAAAAGAATGTAGCCCGAGACATCACACTATCTAATTTCAAAATATATGACAAAGCTATAGTAATATGTGGTATATGCAGCATGGTACTGTCATAAAAACATACAGATTGACCAATGAAACAGAATAGAGATCTGAGAAATAATCCCATACATTTATAGTCAATATATATACATATATATATATATTTTTTTTTTTTTTTTTGAGACAGTGTCTCACTCTCTTGCCTGAGCTAGAGTGTCGTGGCGTCATGCTAGCTCACAGTAACCTCAAACTCCTGGGCTCAAGCGATCCTACTGCCTCAGCCTCCCGAGTAGCTGGGACTACTGGCATGCACCACCATGCCCAACTAATTTTTTTTTTCCTATATATTTTTAGTTGTCCAATTGATTTCTTTCTAATTTTAGTAGAGATGGGATCTCGCTCTTGCTCAGGCTGGTTTTGAACTCCTGAGCTCAAATGATCCACCCACCTTGGCCTCCCAGAGAGCTGGGATTACAGGCGTGAGCCACCTTGCCCGGCCCTATAGTCAGTATATTTTTGATAAAGTTACCAGGATCTCCTTATGGGGAAAAGAGAGTATCTTCAATAAATGATACTGGAAAAACTAGATATCTATATGCAGAAAAATAAAATCGGGCCCTTACTCATATAATATACAGAAGTAAACCCAAAATGGATTAAAGGCTTAAATGCAATGTTTGAAACTGTAAAACATCATTAAGTGGTGCATGGCTGTATATAAAAAATGCTTAACATCACTGATCACCAGGGAAAGGCAAATTAAAACCACAGTGAGATATTACCTTACACTTGTTAGGATGTTTATCATCAAAAAGACAAAAGATATGTGTTGATAAGGATGTGGAGAAAAGAAACGCTTATATACTGTTGGCGGGAATGTACATTATCACAACCACTATGGAAAATATGGAGGTTCTTCCATATTTTATTAATCCATATGTTTAGAAAGTAGCTATTCATCACTTTCATGCATTTTTAAATCATTTTTTATATTTATACTCATTTTTCAAAAACTTATCTAAAGTATATAGATAGCTCTTTGTCAAAGATCAGTTGGTTGTAGGTATATGGTTTTATTTCTGGGTTCTCTATTCTGTTTCATTGATCTATGTGTCTACTTTTGTACAATATCATGCTCTTTGGGTTATGATAGCATTGTATTATAATTTGAAGTAGGGTAATGTGATGCTTCTAGATTTGTTCTTTTTGCTTATGATTCCTTTGGCTATTCAGGCTCTATTTTAGTTCCATATGAAATTCAGAATGACTTTTTTCTAATTCTGTGAAAAATGGCATTGGTATTTAGATGGAAATTGCATTGAATCTGTAAATCACTTTGGGCAGTATGAATATTTTGACAATATTGGTTCTTCCAATTCATGAGCATGGGATGTGCTGAGAAAACTGGAAAGCCACATGCAGAAGAGTAAAAGTGTATTTCTATCTCTCACCAAACACAAAATTAACTTAAGATGGATTAAAGACTTAAAATAAGATCCGACACCATAAAAATTGTAGAAGATAACTTATGAAAAACTGTTCTGGATGTTGGTTTAGGCAAAGCATTTATGACTAAGATCCCAAAATCAAATACAACAAAAATAAATAAATGGGAATTAGTTAGACTAAAAAGTTCTGCACAGCAAAAGAAATAGTCAATAGAATAAATAGACAATCTACAAAGGGAGAAGATATTTCCAAACTATATATCTGACAAAGGACTAATACCCAGAATCTGTAAGGGACTTAGACAACTTCATGAGGAAAAAAATCAAATAACTCCATTAAAAAATGAGGAAAAGACATAAACAAACTTTTTAAAAGAAGATATACAAATGACCAAGAAACATGAAAAAATGCTCAACATCACTAATCATCAGGGAAATGCAAATTAAATCCACCTTAACTCTGTCAGAATGACCATTATTAAAATGTCAAAAAACAATAGATGTATTTTGGCTTGTCTTGGGTCTGTCCACTGGTGCTGGGTCTGGACCAAGGTGACAGGAATGGGAAGGTACAAAAGGAATAATCATACCTGCCACATAGAGGAGGATCTGAGGCTCAGCAGCACTACCAAGGGTGACCTAGACAGGCCTGGGCTAGGGAATGACACTTCAGGGTACCCAAACTTCCCACAGGGTCCAATGACAGCAGATACACTGGGGGACTTGCCTCAGAGACAGGGTCTTTCTATGTTGACCAGGATGGTCTCAAACTGGCCTCAAGGAATCCTCCCTACTTGCCCTCCCAAAGTGCTGGGGTAACAGGCATGAGCCGCTGTGCCCTGCCTTACTCAGGTCTTAACAGTCTCCATTTGGATGCAGAATGGAGAACCGACTCTTGGGTAAAGGAGAAGGAACATGACCAGGGAGGATGTTACTGAAGTAGTCGAGGGCAATGGTTTCTCTTGCAAGAATGAGGTCTCCTTGATGAAGCTTAAAGCCTCCTGTATCATGATATGATCCTGGAGAACTTTGCGCTGATGACCTCACTGGGTTGTTGGTGTGGAACAGGAGATGAGTAAGCACCTTCTGAAAAAAGTATTGCTCTAGAAAGAGTGTCACGTGTCAGGATTCCTAGTTCAAGCCTGTCTCCCCAAAAAGCCTATCCCTGTAAGGTGTATGGGCTGATCTTAAATGATATTTTGACTATGGCTTGGAGTCAGGGAACACATCCTGGACAGAAGCCATACACATGCGGGCATTCAGAAAACAAATCTGTTTCAGTACAAATCTTCACCAGCACCAGAAGCAACACATTGGAGACAAACCCTTAAAAAAGGATATGAAAATAGCCTTGTTTGTGAAGAGCTACAGATTTGGTGTGTCAGAGAAGCCTTTTACTTGTGGGAAGTTGACCAGGACTTCTCCAGCAACTCAAGTCTTCTCCAGGACCAGGCTGCTGTTAATGGGAAGAAACCACACAATTGCACTGCTTGTTCCCACTGTTGTTCACGGTGGGAAAAGTCATTACAGTGGGTGTAAATGCAAGAAAGCCTTCAGCCACATGTACACACATGTTCAGTATCAGAGGAGCCACAAAGGAAAAAGGACTTACAAGTGCAGTGAATATGGGAAACCCTTCGCTCAAAGGTTTAACCTCTTTCAGCATCAGAAAGTCCACACTGGAGAAAGGCTTTATGAATGCAATGACTGTAGAAAATTCTTCACCCGTATCTCCAGTGTCATTCAGCACCAGAGAATTCACAACTTCTAATTAAAAGTTGATAATACTTGTGAAGAGGTTATAGTCCATCCCATTTTCACATTAGTCTCCCTGCCAATGTTTTACATTCGATAGAACATATTTTGATTTTGTTTTTCAAATATGCTTATTCTACCTGAATATATGTGGTCTTTTTTGATCACTGTAATACTAATGGATATAAAATACATTATATATTTTAGCATATGCATTGATTCAATAAAATATTTGTAAATTTGTGTTTTAAATTCACAGTTCTATAAATTTAAATAACATGATTAAATTGTAGCTTAATCTATTTAATGTTCTCAATTCACTAGCAGACAATGTATTAGCTCATGCAACAGTGAGAATATTTTACAAAGTTTATTTTTCCATCAATTTCCAACATTTCCCTCTTGCAACTGTCAGGAGATTACAGGTAGTATTTGGACACCTTAAATATACTTCTTTTTCCTGTGTTTTCTCAAACGGCTTCATATAAAATTAAATATGATATAGAAACACACCCTAACCGACCAAATAACCCCATTCAGTCTGTCAAAACAAGTAATTTGAAAAACAAAGTCACTGCTGTATTACAAACCTAAAAAAATGGACACCAGAATGTGTAGTCAAAAAGGAAAGAAAAATAAATATTAAACTATGTGTACTATGATGAAATATGAAATGAAGCAACTGGAAAATAAAGATAATTGAAGGTTTTTTTTTTTTAAATTTCATTTTTGAGCTTAAAAGTGTACCTGAATATAGGTCAATTGCATTTTGGGGTTTGTAACTGAAATTGTAAATTATATAAAAATTATAGAAAACCATGAAGCAGCTTAATTTTGTCAAATAGCTCACAGAATTGTTAGGGTTAATTACTTATTTACCACATTATGATCAAAAGTTTTCTATCCACCTGGGCATTCCAGAAAGGAAGGATGCCATTTGCTTTGTAGTACATAGTCAAAGAACTTCACATAACTGAGATCTCATAGCCAGAATGAATAATAATTGTGGAAAAAAAAGTATTTATTGATTCATGTATTATATTGAGATTGGAGGCTAGGATTTTATTACATTTAATAGCTCTTTTAGCCCCAAAATAATAACTTCTAGTAAATCAGTACAATATATTAATAACCATAATCAACTGATACTACCAGGAGGAATATCCCCATGGGGGACAAACTGTATTGTGCCCCCCCCACCAAGATCTGCCTCCTGGTGTTCATGTCTTTGTGTAATCCCCTCTTCATTAGGGTGAGCAGGATCTGTGCTTTGTCCGTCACCCAACACACCACGGCAAAGGTAATGGGATATCACTGCTGTGATTACACTGCATTATTTAAAGCTCTGTCTTGCTGGAAATCTCATTCAAGACACTCTTCTTCGATGACTGTGAAGAAAATAGTGACCACTTTGGGAAGCCCATGTGGCAAGAAGATAAGAATGGTCTCTTGAAATTGAGCATGACCTTCCACTGACAGCAAGAAGCTGGGACCATCAAATCTACGACCATGAGGGAATAACTTCTGCCAACAAAACTGAGCGAACTTGGAAGTGGATTCTTCCCTATGCTCAGATGAGGATGAGAACACAGCCTGGCTTATACATTGTTTGCAGCCTTGTGAGTCAGACAACCCACTCTAGGTGAACCGGGACTTCCGATCCCAAAAAACTGTGATATAAATGTCTGATATTTAAGGCTACTAGGCTTTTGTAACTTGTTATATAGAAATAGATAACTAATACAACCCTCGAAACTTACTGAAGAGGAGGACACACAGAGACAAGTGTACGGGCAAATGCAGGTTTAAACATGAATGCTAGAATCTTTTTTTCAAATTGGTATTAACTGATCAACATTTAAGTGCACATATAGTAATAACATTCATCGTGTGTCGGGCAGATGGGGGCGGGAAGAGGGGATTCACACCTAATGGGAGCAGTGCACATCGTATGGGGAATGGACACGCTTAAAGCTCTGACTTGTGTGGGGCAAAGGCAATATGCACAACCTAAACATTTGTACTTCTGAAATAAAAAAAAAAATTTAAAAAAAAACAAAATTAATGTGAACACCAACAACAAAAAAAAAGAAATTAAAAAATTAAGTTCATTTAATTTAAATAATCTTGATCAAAACACTTATACTTTGTTCAATTATAAAATGATGGGTTTTGATTAAATAATATTTAATCTCAAAAAAACATGAATGCTGCATACTGGAATAGAGGAAAGATTTAAAAATTTAAGACTTTGGGAAGCTTGGATCTTTATCTTAATTATTCATTTCAAAACATGAAAAGTCACCTAATCTCTGAACCTCGATTTCCTCAGTGTTAAAATGTAAGAAAACATATTCCATTGGATTGTCAGGAATGTTGCAAATATCAAATTATATAAAGTAAATACTGTAGAATTACAATGTATATAATTATTAATTACTTGGAAAAACATTGTCCAACTTTTTAAAAAATCTTCAGAAGTTAACTCCATTACAATATTGTGGTCATACAGAGTAAGATTGGTTCACTCATTTTTGGCAGATTTGGAGTTCTCAAGTGAACAGTTTTTATTTTATAATAGTATTTTATTTTGCTGCCTTTCAAAATCTCTTTGGTTCCAGTGATGTGAATCCTGCAATTAGTAATAAAAATATGTTGAACTTCTGAAGTATCCATGATTGTGTTAATTTAATTTTTGAATCAATGTTTCAGAAATGCACTCTAGCCTATATTCAGAGGTTCAATATGCTTTAGCTCTTATAAGTAAAAAGGCCTCCTTTGCTATAAAAATTTGAAAATAAAACTTTAGGCTAGTATTCAAAACACAGCTTTTAACAAGCCGTTAAAGAGAAGGGAAACTCAGGTGTGTGGAATAATGGCATAAGATTAACCACGTCACCTTTTAATGTTTAATACTTACAATGAGTACACTGAGACTCCTATCTCAGCAATCGTGAGAATGAGCAATTTAGTTGTCTAAAGTTCTTCTTAAAAGACATCACATGAAGGAAATCTAAAAACTAACTAGCAAGCGACCTTGTCTGCTGCCATTACTTTCTTGCCATATTGCTGCTGTTTCTGGTGAAAACAAGTGAAAACAGATAATGTCCATAGCCTAGTGATGTATCTGATGCTGCTATAATGATCCTAGAACAAACATTCACACACAGATTACAGAGGACTCCAGCCTCACTGTTTCTATCCAGGAAACTTTTTCTATCACGCTTTTATGAATTTTGTATTCCTATTCGACCTCTGGGAGGGAAAATTTAATAGATCAAACTTTTCACAAGCTTTTGTCAATCTGTTCTAAATGTCGTTATCTCATTTAAATATGATAATGACGTTTATATAGTAATTGTATCATGTGTATTCATATTACCGTTTTGATACAATTTATCTTCTTTAATAAACTATAAAGACCTTGACATCCAAATTTAATTTGATCTCCTAGTTAGGAGCAAAATATTTATCAAATAATATATATAAACATAAATGACTTTTTATATGAATAACGCATAATTAAGCTCTGTGATCACAGCTGTAAAAACAGCTTTTCATTGCAAACTCTCAAAGTTTCATCTTTATATTGAAGTATTAAGTACTTGTGGAGCATTATAGTTCAACTTTCTAATGAAATGGTTTCATTGAGAATCATTAGAATGATAGCATTTGCTGGTTTTGTGCTCTGTCATTCCCAATTTGTTTCAAGAAATACTGTTTTCTTTTGATGATCCAAACTTAATTGATGTAAATAGATTATAGTAAATTACAGAATTGTCTCCTTGCCGTTACTCTTACCTTCTCAAAAATAATTGTCTCTGAGGTAGAGAAATGTACCTCTTGGCAAAGAAACTTCAAGTTGTATGTCTTATAGCTAAGAATCTGTGTAAAAGCTGATACGTGATCTGAAGAAACTGGAACAGGCCTGCTTGAAAAGAAAAAAAGATTAAACTTTACTGAACATGGAGGATAGGTAAACGGAAGTGAGTTTATTCAAGCATAAGAAAGAGAAAGCTTGGAGAGACACATCATTAGTGTGGGGTTATGTGAAAAAGGTCTTGTACAGTAGCAGTGAAGAGTTTTTCCTCTCTATTCACTGAATACAGGACAAGAGGGAATAGGTTTAAATCGCAGAAAAGTAAGTACTTCCTGACTATGAGTATCATAAGCCACTAGAATGTGTTATCATGGGAGGTTACAGTGTCTCTTTCTCTGAAAGT
>CAUYSK010017124.1:0-22712 GCA_963575035.1 Avahi laniger | reverse complement strand
ATTAATTTCTTTCTATTTTTGGTAGAGATGGGGTCTCGCTCTTGCTCAGGCTGGTCTCGAACTCCTGAGCTCAGAACGATCCGCCCACCTCGGCCTCCCAGAGTGCTAGGATTACAGGCATGAGCCACCGCGCCCGGCCTCAGAATGAAAATTTTTAAAGGAAATATCCATCGAACCTCATTGGAGTCACATAATTACAGAATTCCTCTCCCTTTAGTTACAATTTTCCATGTTAATGAATACAGTTTTGCACCTGTTTTAAAGGTTTATTCTCCAGCAAAATCACAAAAGTATCCAAAAAGGGCAAAATGACCTATAATCTAAGTACCTCTAGTTGGCTTTTTTTTTTTTAAATGGGAGGTGGTACCATGCACATGATTAAACAAGAAAACCCAACAGCAATGTTACAGTAGTATAGAAAGGTATAAAATAAAAGATAAAAAGTCTTTTTAATCTCATATTCTGAGTTCTATTAATAGTTTCTCTCCAAAGATTACCAGTATTAACCTTTTACAGAAGCATATGTACACTCAGATATATGTGTGCTTTTAAAAAATATTTACATACATGGAGGCTTTCTAAATACACCTGATTTTACGTTTCTCTTTTTTTCCCCACTCATGTTTTGTCGAGACCATTTCTTGTCTAATCATACAGATTTGCACCTTTTTTTATATTTTTATTTTTAATTTTTATTTTTTGAGACAGAGTCTTGGTCTGTTGCCCAGGCTAGAGTGCCCTGGCATCAGCCTAGCTCACAGCAACCTCGAACACCTGGGCTCCAGCGATCCTCCTGTCTCAGCCTCCCTGGTAGCTGGGACTACAGACACACACCATGATGCCAGGCTGATTTTTATATTTTTATTAGAGATGGGATCTCACTCCTGCTCAGACTGGCGTACCTTTCTTTTAAAGGATGGTGTGATATTTGTGCCATAATGTATTTAGCCAGTCTCCAATTAATTGGCATTTATAAACCATCTTTCGTTCTTTGGCTATTTCAATACTGGCAGGGCACCTTCTTGTGTATATAGTCTGTGGTGGGGGCACTTCTACAAGTGCTTCGTGGGGCGAGTTCCTAGCAGTGGAGCTTTGGGGTCTGTGTAGTCTATACACTTCAATTTTGGATAATGTCAGTAGCACCCACATGTAATAAAAGGTTTTATGATTTGTATGAATGCTCTTCTTTTTTCACCTACCCTGAGCACTAGGTGTTCTTTTTGAACCAAGTTTAGCATTCAGGTAAAAAGGCTGTATTTACTAATACATGTCTATGTATCCGTATCTATCTACCTGTGTCTATTATCTATGTATTTGTATCTCCATGTCTATCTCATTACCTGGGTCTGCTTCTGTACATGTTGAGCTGAGTCATCTGCATGTGTTCATTGACCATTTGTATTTTTCTGGCAGCTGCTTAGTCAGACCTCTCCTCTGGGGTATGACTCTCTTAGCACACTTTGATTTTAGTAGCTGCGTAACATTGGGCAGATTGTTTAACTTGGTATTTTCATATGAAAAAGATTTTCTTTTGGTAGTCATGATCATTTCTTTATGGCTTATCTTGACCATAGTAATGAGAAGAGAAATGGAGACCTCATTCTTCAGTTAATCATTTCACATACTTGCTCATTCAGTAACTGTGTTAGGCACCTGGGAGGTGTCAGGCAGCGTCCTGGATGCCTGGTGGCCAGCAAGAATGCTACTGTCCTGGAGCTGACTTTCTCATGGTGTGAGGAAGATGGTGGACAACAGACACCTTGGCCATGTTGGATGGGCCAACAGGGGAGAGGTTCTGGGGAGGTGACGTTGGAGCTGGGGCCTGGACATGGAGGAGTACCAGCCAGTGTGGTCTGGGGCGGGGTGGGGAGCCTTCCCTGGGAACCTTGGGCACAGCCTCAGGCTTGAGGTGGGAAGAGGCTTGACCTTCCAGGATAGCATGAAGGTCAACGTGGCTGGAGATTCCGGAGGCAAAGAAAGCTTGGATGTGAAGTCGGAGAGGAGACTGGATTTTATTCTGGGGACTAGGATGTGTATGGATGGTTCTGGTGGTGGAGTGATGCGATTTCAGTGTTTGAGGGTTCTGCTCCAGAAACAGGATGCTATGGCATATGAATGGTGCCATTGTGAACATTTGTGTCGAAAGATTTGTTTGAGTATCTGTTTTCAGTTCTTTTGGGTATATACCTAAGAGTGGACTCCCATGAAATTCAAAAGTATTGGTATCTGTTTATGTACCACATATAAGTGTGTACTTTATACATAAGAGGGGTAGTGAGATTTTTTCACTCCGTAAGAATCACTTTTTGCCTTCTCGGGGGTTGTAGTATCCCCGCTGAGAGTGCAGGGACCAGGGTGACAGCCGTGGCGATGGAGCTCAGTGGAGAGATTTGGGGTGTATGTAGGAAGTGGAGTGCAGAGGCCTTGCTGAAGAGTTGGGTAAGTTGAGGCAAGAGAGTGATGGAGGAATCCAGGTGATCCAGGTGTGTTTGTTTGCCTTTGAACCACCAGGTGGGGGAGTTGGCTGATATTGGGAGGACAGGGCAGGTATAGATGTTTTCACAGATTGGGGAGATGGGACAGGTGGCATTTGGAGTGGGCAGAGGCGATCTGTTTCCCGGGGAGATGCAGAGAAGAGTTTGCAGTGTGGGACCCATAGGTTGCTCGGTGACCCTGGAGTGTGTGTGTCCTCTTTCCTGATTACATGAAGCTTTGCAGCCGCAGATGCCTGGGAGGGTGGGCCCTCCCCTTTCCCTGTGGAGTGGAGAGTGAGCCAGACCCATCTCTAGGGGAAACCAGTTGTTTCTTCGTGTAACAAGCACTTGCGTTCTGCTTGTCACAGAACCAGCGGTAGTAACAGTAATAATTGGAGCCCCCGGCTGAAGGCATGCTGCCTGCCACCTGCTGTGCCAGGCAGTCTGTGAATCCTGGCAGTCGGACTGGTTTATTTATTTATTTTTCTAAACTTAATTCTTAAAATAATTCATGTTTATTGAGCACTTACTAGGCACCAAATGACATAGTTGAGCTAGTCCTCACCCCTTCTCATTTCCACATGAGGACTAGGCCTCCCACATGTGCCCCTGCTTCATTCCTATGCGGGTCTCTCAGTTTCAGCTCTGTTGGCATTTGGGGCCAGATGGGTCTTCCTTTGGGGGCCGTTCTGCACTTCGTAGAAGCTTTAGCAGCGTCCCTGGTCTCTACCTACAAGATGCCAGCAGCAATCCCACTCCCCTCGTTGTGGCAACCCGAAAATGTGTGCACGCATTGCCCGCCGTGCCCGGGGGAGCAGAACCGCTGTGCGGGCGCAGCGGCGGCTCAAGTGATGAAACCACAGTCCTGCAGGTTGCCGGGGAAATAGAAAATGATGCTGCAGTCGTGGCGTACAATTAGCAGAGTATCACTGGATGCCAGGCACCCTTCAGGTGACCGACCGACTGATTTAATCCTCACAGCAACCTGATGAGGGGTAGGTACTTTGCTCATCCCTTCACATCATGTAATTAGTATCTCCGCCGCTGCCAGGAAAAAGGTGCAGAGGTGACAGTAACTTGCCCAAGGTTACGCAGCACGTCAGCGGCTGAGCCAGGACTAGAGAATCCGCAGTGTCTGGCTCCTGCTCCACGCTGGAATCCGGGCCTCTTTGTGTCTGGAGGCTTTCCCACTGTGTTGCGTTAAAAATGATGTTGGCAGGCCTGGCCCGGGAGCCAAGACGAGCTCACGTCTGTTGACTGGCTGAGTTGGTGCGCAACTGTCAACCCATCGAGCCCTCATTCTGAGTGTTCCCATTTGGCAGGTGAGAAAACTGAGGCAAGCGCCCACCCATGGGTCCTATCGCTTTTGAGGCTCCCAGGGACATATTGATTTCTAACTCTAATTTGCCATCAGTGTATTTCTCTCAAGAACCAGATCACCTTGGAATGTCTCTGGCACATCACAGGAGAGCTGGCCATTTTGTCGTCAGTCGTGTGTTTAGTCCCAGTTGTTTTTTTTTTTTTTTGAGACAGAGTCTTGCTCTGTTGCCCTGGCTAGAGTGAGTGCCATGGCATCAGCCTAGCTCACAGCAACCTCAAACTCCTGGGCTCAAGCCATCCTCCTGCCTCCTGCCTCAGCCTCCCGAGTAGCTGGGACTACAGGCATGCGCCACCATGCCCGGCTAATTTTTTTCTATTTATTTTTAGTTGTCCGGTTAATTTCTTTCTGTTTTTAGTAGAGACGGGGTCTCGCTCTTGCTCAGGCTGGTCTCGAACTCCTGACCTTGAGCAATCCTCCCGCCTGGGCCTCCCAGAGTGCTAGGATTACAGGCGTGAGCCACCACACCCGGCCCCCAGTTGTTTTTAAATGGGCCCAGGAAGTATTAACAGGAAGGTCCCAGTAATGCAGATTGCTGAGGGCAAAGCGGCAGGCAGGATGGGAAAGGTCTTTAGGAGGCTCTGTTGGCCCCTCCAAAAGCTTGTTTTGTTAAAATAAGTGGTTTGGTTACCTGTTCTTCTTCCTCTCATCCAGTGCAGTGAAGCTGAGAAGGAGCAGGTTGTGTGTAGTTTTAAGGTATTTTTAAAAGCCTCAAGCATAGGTGCGATTCCCTGTCCTCTTGTGAAAAAGTTCGAAACACAATAAAGAGGGGGATAATTTTCCAACGTCTCCTTCACGCCATCTGGTACTGAGTTTGGCTTCATGCAGCCTTGAGAACCTTTGAAATGGGAGCTGGAGATTTCCCAGGGGCTGCGTTGGTCACTGGCAGGTGCAGAGGCCGCGTGCAAGCCGCGGCGGCGTCTTCTCCCAGACAGATGCCATGCCTCTGTAAGCCTGGCTCTGGGTCTCCGCATCTGGACTCTGTGGGGCTGCTTTAATCGCTGTTTATTTTGAGATTTATACCCGTGAATGGGTCAAACCGATTTCAGTGGCAGCTTAGCCGATTTGTCTTAGAGCTTTGTGCTTAATAGAATAACTAGTGAGGGCTTCTTCCTTTGTGGCTTTAATGGTTTAACGTCGACTTAAAGCCCTTAGCTTGAAATAAACGGCCAGGCCTCCCCTTCCCACCCCACGTGTGAGGCTGCGGTGGCCTTATTGAAATCAGATACAATTTCGTAATTTCTCTGTTCCTTCCCTACCCCACACCTACAAGTTTTGCTTGTTTGTTTATTTGTAAAATCTGTCTTTTAACAATGACATACTTTTTCAGCTTCACCAACCTCTACAAAGACAGGACAAGCAGGGAGTCTCTCTGACAGCCCGAAACCTTTCTCTCCTCAACCGTCAACTCCAATCACAACGAAAACGGACAAAACATCCACCACTGGAAGCATCCTGAATCTTAACCTGGGTCAGTTGGAATTTTTGGAAGGATCTTTCTCTGGCAACTGTGAATATTTTTGCAAGTGTGATATCCTCTTTTGTATGTGGTTCTTGGACCTTGAACTCTTTGTGCAACATGTGTAAAAGATACGGTGGGACAAGTAAGGGATTTCCTGGGGCTTGTGGACATGCAGAGTGGTTTGATCTTGGTGTATGTTAGGCCAGTGTCTGCAGCCTTCCCTGCCCTTGACCCGAGTAACCCCGTTCTCCTATATGTAAATGCAGACTCTGAACAGAAACGCATTCCATGCATCAGTGTTCACCTTCTATCACTATGTGCGGTGATATTCCTTAATTCTCTTGTAATTTTTTTAAAATGCTGATTTTCATCCCCTGAATGGTAATAACATTTATTATTTTTTAACCCATTGGGTTGTTGGTTGTTTTAAAAACTCTACCTTAGGCCAAAGTCTTCAGCAGAAATTGGTACCAGAAATGCTAAACAACCAAGTATGAAGTTATTATTGATTGATTATTGGTTGGTTCATCCCATCATGACTCCTGATTTTCATCGAGCATGTGCTGTGTGCTATGCGCCGTTCTAGCCGTGGAGAGCAAGTCAGCTAAGGACCCTGCTCTTGTGGAGCTTGGGTCACAGAGAGGGAGTGAGAGCAATCAAGGCAAATAAGCAAGATGGGCCCACAGCGTGGTGGGTTCCTCGAAGGTAAAGCACGGTGACGTGATGAGGAGAGAGGTGGACAGGTTGGGGCAGAGGTAGTGGTTCACTTAGCGGGGGAGGGCTTAAGGGGCCTCTTCTTTGAGGAGGTGATATTTGAGCTGAGATTTGCATGATAAGAAAGCCCAGCAACGCCACTCTCTGGAGGAAGAACATTCTAGAAAGAATAAGAGATTTTTAAAGGCCCTAGGCTAACGATTAACTTGGTGCGTTAAGGGAGTGGCAAGGAGGCCAGTTGCCGCGTCCCGCGAGTGGGGGAGGAGGCCGTAGATGGAGTGAGGGGAGAGCAGGGTCTTATGGACCCTGGTATGGAGGGGTCGGCGGAGGAGGAGGAGGGATGTGGGTGGCCTTCCCATTTCAGAAGGACCGCTTTGCATGCTGTGTCGAAAATAGTCCCTATCAGTTAGTTATTCTTATCTGGGGACAATTTTGTGACACCCCCCTCCACTACCACCCAGGCACTTCTTGAAGTGTCCAGAGAAATTTTTGGTTGTCGCACCTGGACTGGAGGGGTGGGGTGCCACTGGCATCTAGTGGGTAGAGGCCCGGGATGCTGCCCACGTCCTGCAGTGCACAGGACAGGCCCCATAACCCAGAATTACTGGACGGTTTTAGCGATCGTGCTGATGGTTTGTCTGAGGCAGGAGAAGCAGGAGCCAAAGGTTTAGTTTGGGTTCTGTAAGCGTCAGGTGCCTGTTAGACCCCGGCTGGAGAGGTCGAGAGTGCAGTTGGAGGCAGGAACTGGGGTGCCCTGAGGGCAGGCGGTGTAATTCCGGGAATCTGGTGCGGGACAGCTGCAGTTCTCCTGACTTTGGTGGGGGGAAGAAGTTGCGTGCTGCTCGCATCTAGCGCTTGGAGGCTGGGGTTGCTGCTAAGCATCCTGTAGTGCACACGACAGCCCCACACAGCCCCGTGTGCAGCCCCTACGGCTTGCTGAGGTCGTGAGTCAGGGCTCGGCCCTCAGGAAAGGGCCCTGGACCGTAAGCATGTGGAGGTCAGGCAGAGCAGGAGCAGCGAGTGAGGGGAGCTACACCGGGGAAGTGTGTTGCCCTGGAGGCCTCCAGCGCAGGGGGTTTCGGGAAGGGAGGCGGCCACCAGAGCCCAGGGAGGCCTGCGTGTCAGTTCCACAGCCTTTGGAGATGGGCGCCCTCCAGGCCCATCTTGTCCTGCAGTGGCATTTTCAGTTGGAGAAACTGAGGTCTGGAGAGGAGGCTTGAGGTGCCCAGGATCGCAGAGCCAAGGGCAGCAGCAAGGCTGGAGGTCGGCCTGTGTCTCCGTCCTGGGTCACCTGTCGGTGCAGCCCAGGTGTAACAGGACAGCCAGGGTGGTTGCTTTCGGGGTCCAATTCAGGTTGGCTGTTTGGTTCGTCACTTAAACGAAAGGGGACCCATTTGCTGCCTTGGGAACATTCATCGTTCCCAAAAATGTGGTTTGCTTTCTCACGCCCTCCTCCCACATCCACAGCCCAAAAAGAAACCCTGTGCGGAGGTGTTCTCACAGTGACATTTCCTCTCTGCCAGTCATGCGTGGCAAGAATAGCTCCCTCCCTAAACCAGGTGGTCACTGGGCATCCTCGTGACACTGTGGGTCTTTCGATTTGGCTTGAGCCGTTGCGGGCGTGAAAGATTTCTTCCCGCTGCGTGTCCCGGTGGGTGGGTGCAGCGGTGGGTGGGCACGGGGGAGGCTGAGGCTGTCTCGTCCTGTCTGCCCTGGTAGCTCTTCCAGTCCTGGGACACGGTTCTCATCTTCATCAGCGGGAACGAAAGCACTGGGAATGTGGGCGTTTTACGGGTTGGGATTTCAGTTACCTAATGGGAAGAGGATCAGCTAGGGACCGATGGAAGTACTGTGGGTGGGCGGGAAAGTCAGAATGTGGAGGGAAATGCCAAAGAATTCTCCAGCAGTTTCCCAGGGACTGGGCACATGCTTTATGGGGCTTGATTATGTCTGTCATCCGAGCAACTACCTACCGTCAGCAGATGGAATAGATAGGGAGTACCAGGCATAAATGATGAAATTATTGTATCTAGCAAAACAGGATTTCATTAAAAAAACAAAACACTGGAAAAGGCAAATTTCTAGAGATGGAACAGATCAGTGATTGGCAGGGGTTGGAGTGGAGGAGGGTTTGTCTACAAACCAGGAGGGTATTCTTCGGGAGTTGGGATAGTTATGCATTCCGTTTGTGGCGGTGGTGACATGAATCTCTGCAGGTGTTACAACTCCCAGAACTGTATTCCCCCTCAAAATGAATTTTACTTTCTGTAAATAAAAACTATTAAAAACATTACAACAACCTTTAAAGGAGGTAATAGCCCTATTTCACAGAAGTATAAACGGAGATACAGAGAAGCATAGTCACCTACCCAAGATCACACGCGGTTCCTGATGGAGTTTGGCCTTTAGGGTCACGTTTGTCTGCTGCAGAGCTTGAGCTCTTAGTGGAGACACCCCAATGCAGTGTTACAAAACAGGGCCGTGGTCTGACTTTCATGGCCCTGCGCAGCGTCTCCTGTGCCTGTTGGATAAGGCAGCCCGGCTGTAGGGGTTGGAGGTAAGTGAAGATTTGGAATTGGCAAGAACACGGAGGACAGAGTCCCTTTCTAAAAGAAGTAGCTCTTGCTAGTTTAACTTGTCAGACTTTGAATTTTCAAGAAAAACAGAAATCCAGATTTTTATGTGAATTCTCCTGTTTTTTTTTTTTTTTAATAGTTGGCAATCCATTTCATTAAAAACACAAACCAAAAACTCTACTTGGGCAAAACAAACAATGCAACCAAAAATACAGAAACCAGTCCGTGGGTCATTCGTAGTTTGCTCGACTACTCTTAAGTGTGGTCATCTGACTGTCTAACCGTTCATGCACGAGGGGAAGACCGTGCAGAGACCCGGTTCTCGCCCTGTTGCTAATGCATCATTCCCCTCATTGCTGTCTCCTCTCCAGGATGAGGAGCTGAGCCCCAGTGGGTTGTCACGGGCCCCTTCTGGGACTCAGTGGCGATTATAAATAAGTCATAAACAGAAATGTGTTTCTGAGGCTGGAAGAGAAGAGGAGGGCCTGATTCTTTTCTTCTTCTAGACTCCTGTTTGCTTTCTCGGTAATCCCAGCTCCTCTTACCTTGCAGAAGGTGTTTACGTTGGGCTGAACACACCGGGAGTCCTGTTAGTGACAAAAATGTGCCTTGATGCTCTGGTGAAGATGCCAGCAGAGCGGTGGAAAGTTGTCAAACCCAGAGCACCGTGCTTGTTTGTTTCTCCACTGTCACTGACACGAGGCCTCCTCTCTGTGCATAAAGCAGTACCTTGGAAGTCGGGCATTCTTGGAGAGCACGAATGCAGCGCCGGGGCCCAGGCTTTCCAGATGTTGTCTTGCTTTTCTTTACAGTGAACGAGGCGGGAAGATCTCTGCCTGGCTTTGATTGATAGATGGCATCTGCCGGGGTCTTTCGTCTGAATGCCGTTGTTCGCTGAAGGAGCTGCCATGTTGTGGCTCCTGGCAGTCCCTGAAGTGCCTGTCCTTTTAGAACAAAGGAGATCTCTCTCTATTCTTTTTTTTTTTTTTGAGACAGATTCTTGCTCTGTTGCCCAGGCTAGAGTGCCGTGGCGTCAGCCTAGCTCACAGCAACCTCAAACTCCTGGGCTCAAGCGATCCTTCTGCCTCAGCCTCCCGAGTAGCTGGGACTACAGCCTCCCGAGTAGCTGGGACTACAGGCATGTGCCACCATGCCTGGCTAATTTTCTCTCTCTATATATTTTTGGTTGTCCAGGTAATTTCTTTCTATTTTTAGTAGAGACGGAGTCTCACTCTTGCTCAGGCTGGTCTCGAACTCCTGACCTTGAGCGATCCACCCGCCTCGGCCTCCCAGAGTGCTAGGATTACAGGCATGAACTACTGCGCCCGGCCTCTCTCTGTTCTTTTTAACTGAAAAAGAAGTGTTTATATTTTTCTTCTAAAAGTTTATTTTGTTTTTTAGAAGTAACAAATGTACATGATAGGAGAAACTTCTTTTTTTTATTTTTTGGTCTGTCACCTGGGCTAGAGTGTGGTGGCATCAGCCTAGCTCACAGCAACCTCAAACTCTTGGGCTCAAGTGATCCTCCTGCCTCAGCCTCCCAAGTAGCTGGGACTACAGGCATGCGCCACCACGCCTGGCTAATTTTTTTCTATTTTTAGCAGAGACACAGTCTTGCTTTGCTCAGGCTGATCTTGAACTCCTGAGCTCAGCGATCCTCCTGCCTTGGCCTCCCAGAGTGCTAGGATTACAGGTGTTAGCCACCTGTGACATGCCCTGCCATGCAGGAGAAATTTCAGAGTATAGAAGCACATTTTATGGAAAACTAGCCTGTCCCTACCTCTGATGGATCACCTGCCTCTGTGCCCCCTCCCCACAGGTGACCGTTGTTGCCTGTTTTCGTTGCCCCGGAGACCTCTTTTAGATATATACCACTGGTTCTCAGCCTGGGTGATTTTTGTCCCCCATGTGACATTTGGCAATGTCTGGTGACATTTTTGTCGTCACACCTGGGATGTGGGTGCTACTGGCATCTAGTGGGTAGAGGATGCGGATGCTGCTGAACGTCCTCCGACACATGGGCAGCTCCTCCACCCCACCCCGCCCCCACTCCGTGCCCACGACAAAGACTCCTCCGGGCCCTAAATGTTCATAGTGACAATGTTGAGAAACCTTGACAATACGTAATATTCATATTCCATTTCCTCCTTTTCTCCTCCACACCAGAGCTAAAGTGCTCTGCCGATTGTTGCTTTTTCATTAGATAGGTTGGCTTTTCATATCAACACACAGAAATCTGCCTCACTCTTATTTTAGCAGCCTTATTAATTCCATTTAAAGGTAAACTGTAACATTTATTCAGGCACCTTACTGATTGACTCTAGCTTGTTTTCTATTTTTGCTGTTGAAAACAGCTGCAATGAGGACGCTTTGGCCCACGTTGGAGGGTGTCCCTCGGATGGCTTCCTAGAAGCGGAGTGAGGGTCGGAGGCCATGTGCGGTTGACATTTTGAGAGGTATTGCCAAATTGCCCTCGAAAGAGGTGGTTCTGATTTATGTTGCCTCCAGAAATGTAAGATCGTGCCTCTTTCTCTAGCGTGGGTATTTTTTATCCCTTGTTTCCATTTATAGCTTAAGCTGTCTTCATATCAGCTGAAAAGTTCAAAATGTTGGCAGCAAGGGTGCATTCTGAAGATATTCCCGATATAGAAGGGCAGGGGTGGAAGAAGTCCTGATAAGCTACTATGAGCTAAATGAGAAAGCGAAGCTCTTCTTTTTCTCCCTGCGGAGGAGAGGAAAGTCAAGATGCACTGAAAGTTTTGAGAAAGATAATTACATTTGACTGAACTCCTGAAGGTCTGCTCCCGGGGCCTGGTCCCGGCCTCCGGGCATTTGGTGGTTTATTCTAACAAAAATGAACATAATGGTAGTCCACTGAGCAGAGAAACCTTATTTTGTAAAATGAGGGGGCTTTACCTTCTTTGCTTTCTTCTTGGTTATGAATATTCCAGAGTTCAGTCTTTTTAGGCTAAAGTTTAAGGGGCTGCATTTACTGTAGGCGTACACAGACAGACAGACAGACACACACACACACACACACAGAGCTTAGTTATTGTAGTGAGGTCTGTGTCTTCATGAATCCCGAGGTTTATAAGGGTGATACGACGAACACAGACGCACAGGAGTTAAGGCAAGTTTGAGTTTTCTTAACTCACCTAGAAGATTGGTCTAATACAGGGGTTCTCAACCTTACCTGCCAATTAAAATCACCTGGGGAGTCTGTAAAAGGCAGATACCCAGGTCTTCCCCCAGGCCAATTAAGTCAGAATCTCTGACGGTGGGGCCCAGGCATCAGCATTTTCTTAAGCACTGCGGGCAAATTTACTGTGCAGCCGGGATTAGCCATCACTGGGCTAGTACAGGAGAGGGCAAATTTTACAGCGTTCAGGCCACATCTGGCCCCCTACCTGTGTTTGCAAATAAAGTTTTATTGGAACACAGCTGTACCTATTCATATGTTGTTTATGGGCGCTTTTGTGGCAGAGCCTCTATGGCCTGCAGAGCGTGAAGTATTTGCAGAAAAAGCTTGTTGCTCTCTGTCACAGTAGATTTTTTGGGTAGCTGTGGAATGTAGTGGGCATACAGGAATTTTCTTAAAGACACCGATAAACATGTCCCTCAGGCAGCCCTCCTCTCCTTCCCACCTCCTTGCATGGGAAGTGTTTTTGTGAGATCCTCCTTTTGCAGCTTTATGCTCGAAAGGGCTGCCTTTCCCCTCTGGGATCCAGTGTGCTTCCCCGTTTCTCACAGTGGACATTATAAAACAGGTGTCAGAGCCTTCCTCTTTTTTTTTTGAGACAGAGTTTCGCTTTTGTTGCCTGCGTGCTAGAGTGAGTGCTGTGGCGTCAGCCTAGCTCACAGCAACCTCAAACTCCTGGGCTCAAGCAATCCTCCTGCCTCAGCCTCCCGAGTAGCTGGGACTACAGGCATGTGCAACCATGCCCGGCCAATTTTGTATTTCTATTTTTAGTTGACTTGCTAATTTTTTCTATTTTTAGTATAGATGGGGTCTCACTCTTGCTCAGGCTGGTCTCGAACTCCTGAGCTCAAGTGATCCTCCCACCTCGGCCTCCCAGAGTGCTAGATTACAGGCGTGAGCCACCGCGCCCAGCCTTATTAAACAATTTTTAAAGAGAGAGAGAGAGAGAGAGAGAGAGAGAGAGAGAGAAAGTGGAGGAAATATTTCTTCATTTTTGCTTTTCTTTCTTTTTCCCTTCTTTAGTAACTCATTTGATTAAATGAACATGGAGCTATAATCTGCTGTATTTATCTCCTGCTGGCTGATAAAGATATTAAAAAAACTGGTGAAATAAGTATGCATGCATTCATGCTCACATCTATCAGAGAATCAACAAAAAAAGAGAGAGAATAATTATGGATGGAGGGAACACTATCATTTTGCCAACTTCAAGAACTAAACTTGACCACTTAGAAAGTCAATAGCAAAGCACAGCAGGTGTGCGGGTGCGGAGTCTTTCCCTTTCCTATGAGAGAGAAGAAGCTATCTCCAGGCTTTTAGTGCTGTTACACCCTGGACCAAAGGGGTCTAGAGCTGTACAAACAATAAACTTGTCTTCGGCCTTGCAGGATGGGCAACGCAGCCAAGCCTGGATATTTATATACTTGAAGAGTTAACTAAAAATGCAGACAAAGAAGGAATGATCAGAATCAAAACATAAATGCAGATTTTATTAATAAGTTCTGCAGAAGTCCAGAAGAGGGATATAATAACTGCCAATAATATACCTTAAGTTTATCATCTACTATAGCAGAAAATCTCATTGCCCAAACCATCATTTCCCAAAGCATGTTCCAGAGAATAACAACATAAAGAGAAAAGGAGTTCTCAAACTTATTTGGCACTGATGATACCAGAGCCTCATCTGGAGACTCACAATCCACTAATATATTTAAGGCTGAGAAATGTTTCAAAAAGGTAACCTGCATAACCGCACTTAACCAGGCCTTCCTGAACACTTTTGGCTATGGAACCTGCTAACGATGTCCTCCTGGTTATCTTACAGAGAATAGGAAAACGAGTAAAGAAGCAAAAATGACAGTTTATATGGCTGGCCTAGCAGCCTTTTCTCAATCCCCCTATTCCATCCTTCACTCTGCTAATAGCACCCCAATCAATGCTTCTTTCCCTAGATTGTTGCTAGACGAAAAAAATGATTCCTGAGTTACGATACTGCTAAAAAGTTAGAGAGCTAGCAAAGTTCTTACTCTTGCCTCAGCAAATACCATCACTTAAAAGCAGATCCTAGAACTGTGCTGCTACATGAAGTAGCCACTAGCCACACGTGGCTATTTAAATTTAATTACATTAAAAACTGAGCTCTCCATTTGCACTAGCCACATTTCCAGGACTCACAAGTCTCAATATCCACATGTGGGTAACGGTTACCAAGTGCACTGAGAACATGGCACCATCACAGAAAGTTCCCTTGGAGAGTGCTGCTCTAGAAGGTAAACAAATTATAGGTTTAAAAGTAAAGGGAGCAGATTTTGAAAATCTTTATTAAAAAGTCTCTAGATCAGACTTCTGAAGTCCTGTATTTAAAAGAAATGACCCAACCAAAAGCCAGCCTCATCACTGGAGCAAAAAGCTGTTTCAATCAATGTAGATCCACAGAGCTAGCAGCAAGTCTAATTTGCTAGAGAAAATGCTCCTTTTACAGTATCTTGTACATCTGGCAGTGACAGAAATATTTCTAACTCAGTCAACAGTCAGATGTAATCAGATACAGGCAGAGCATTTTTCTACCAGTATAATAGGAACACCCAGACGGGCAGTCAGAATCCTAAATCTGTACACCACGGAACATCAGCTGTTGGGACGTTCATTTTCAATGAAGCAAATTTTGCATAGCATTAAGAAATAGTCATGAGTTCATAAAAATGCTTTGCAGAATAGGAGATAGGGACGGAGGGTCCAAGACCTGTGACCAGAGTAACAAAGGGTGGCTGGGAGAGCGCCTTTGCCCAGCTTTGGGTCTCTCACCATCCATTCTGCCCTTCCACCTGCTTAAAGATTTCACCCTCATTTTTGAGATCTTAAAAATAAACGGAGCTTTTATTCTGGTCAATCAGCACAGTTAACGGTTTTCCACACCCCAGCACTTTCTGACATCAGATTCTAAACCACTCTAGCTCTGCTACCCAGCAGGGGTCAATCAATATTTGTTTTCAATGCCGACCATGTGTTCAGGCATCTTTGTTCCTCTCTGGAAGCTAGATCTTCTTTAGAAAAGCCAGCATGGTATGAAGATTCTCTAATCCAATCCAGGATTCCTGCTGACAGGCAACTTGTCTGTAATTCATCAATGATATCCCCTTGGGCTATGGATTTTTCTGGATTGGTGACCTGCTGGGTATGCAGCTGGTTTTCAATATGCATGGTGTGGTGAGGACCCACACTCAAAATGAAGGATTTGGTTGGCAGGGTAGATGTGCTGTCCTCTTTACTGAACAAGTAATGTAGAGTTGTTGTGTCCCCAGGAAAAGTGTCACTTTTCTCCTTTCTGCCTTTGTATATGCTCACCTTTTTGCCTAAATGACTTGTCTTTCTCTGGCAAACTCCTTAGTCAATCTAGTCTGAATTTGAGACACAGTTTTCATGTTGCTTTTTCAGAGAGACTCCTATGTGTCTGAGCTAATTGTCCCTCCTCTGCTTTCCAGTGTTATCATGGTGTATTCTACTGCCTTGGAGACACCTACACATGCCTTCCCAACCACCCCCTCCACTTTGTCATAAGCTTCACTGCTGTCAACAGCCATCCCCTAAGTAACATAATGTCAGGTACAGACCAGCCACTCAATGTCTGCTGAATGAATAAATGAATGAATGGACTGTTATCTGGAACAATCATGGCAGATTATTTCCAGATATGATTTCTAGTTCTAATGCAACATTTCTAGTTCTAATTCTCTCCCAGAACCTTACCACTTCTCATCAAGAAATGGAGTCTATTGCCCCTATCTCTGAACCTAGATAGGATAAATATAATATGGGGAAAGCAAGATTGACAATTCCAAGACTACCTCCTGTAATGATGCTCGTCCTTGGAATCCAGCCACCATATAACAAGGAAGGACAAACCACAAGAAGAAGTCACATAGAGGTATTCTAATGGAGAGAGAGCACCCCAATTAAATTCTCAACTATCAGTCAGCAACAACTGCTAGATGTGGGTGAACAAGCCTTCAGATTTGTGCTTTCTAATATGGCAGTCACCAGTGGTTATTTCCATCTAAATTAATTTAAAAAAATTGAGTCCCATAATTGCACTGGTCATATTTCACTTGCTCAATAGCCATGAATGGCTAGTGTCCAGTGCAGATATAGAACATTTTCCTCATAGCAGCAAGTTCTATTAGACAGTGTTGCTTCAGATGACTTCAGCCAGCCTTTGAGCGCCTCAGCAGAAGCCCCATAGATTGTGGAGCAAAGACAAGTCATCTGTGCTCTGTCCTGTCTTAAAGCTTAACCCCCAGAATCCACCAATTTAATAAATGGATGTTTTTGCCAGTAAATTCTGGAGTAATTTGTGATACAGCCCCAGTAACTCGAAAAATATTCTTTTGTATTAGAATTTCCAAGACCCTTTGCAAAACTATGTTATTTCTACATTTCTTACAGCATGACTGGAAAGAAGAGAAAAGTGACAGGCAAAGGGCAAACAGTAATTGTTCAAATGCCTTATTGTAATGCAGTTGAACATTCAATCTCTGTCACTGACCCTCAGCCCATTCTGGGCCAACCAGTTAACATTTTGTAGGAGAAGTAGCTAAAATTTCCACCAGTACCTTTTCTGGGTACAGGAAAGAGAGTACTGCTTTTATTCTGGAAGACTTGTCTATTATCTTATCCTGCTCTTGCACATGCAGAGAGATAAGATGCCCAAATGCCCCGGATTCATTCTCCATGTTATACCTGCACTTCCTTTCACAGCAGTAGCTGTTAAACACAGAATGCCATTTGAAGGAAAACGGCACCCCGCTCAAAACCCTCAATTGCAATGAAGCTCATTAGCTAGGTAAGAGGGAGAATCCTTTTCTGCTTGTCTGTACAATCTAAAGTGGTGATACTGGAATTTAGGCATTCAATGGCCCTTCCCCGTATGGTGTGGTGGTCATGTCATATTTTTTTTTATAAATCATCATAACACATTGGAATGGGATAATTTCCAGCTTTCAATATGACCAAATGGGATCTGTTCATAGATATATATTTAGATTTCTATTCCCACTTACTTTCAGGAAGAATTTGTAGTTGTTTACTATAAGTACATAGACACAATAGCCAAAGTCATTAATATAAACTAAGGTCAATAACATTAAGATTTGGCTGGTGGGCAATAGTTTGTCAACCCGTGTATGTGTGTGTGTGTGTGTAATATATCTAGACAAGCTGTTAATATGTTTAAAAGCAAATAGAAATTGCTTTGCAGAAGAGATCAAGAAAAATAAAAACTTAAATGACCTGGCTAAACTGACATACATTTTCCATCGTTCAGTAGAGGCACAGAATAGTAAACAGCCTACATGACCTTTGTCTGAAAGCCTTAGCTCCTTCTGATTACTTTTTTATAAGTTAATAAGTACAACTTCTATTCCACTAATATACCAGTGCACATGAAGCCACAAAATTATAAACCTTTTCCCCATATGTGTCCAGTATTTAAAAAGGCAAATGGTTTGCTTGGATAGCATCTTAGTCCACTCAGGCTGCTATTACAAAATAGCATAGAGCAGGTAATTTGGAAACAACAGAAATGTATTGCTCACAGTTCTAGAAGATGGGAAGTCCAAGATGAAGGAAGGCATCAGTAGATTTGGTATCTGGTGAGGGCTTATTCTTTGATTCCTAGATGGTACCTTCCTGCTGTGTCCTCATGTGATAGGAAAGGTGACCAAGCTCCCTCAGGCCTCTTTTATAAGGGCATTAATCTAATTTATGAGGGCAGAGCCCTCATGACCTAATTATCACCTAAAGGCTGCCTCCCTCCACCTCCACGCCTGAATACTATTATTACACTGGAGATTCAGTTTCATAATATGAATTTGGTGAGGACACCAACATTCAGACCATAGCAGATGATTACTGGACTAATTAACTGTCCAGATTGTTCACTTTTTACTTGAGATAAAGGAAACAGATCACACAACTTTAGGGTTAGGTGGGACCTTTGAGAGGTGACCTGAGGCTAAGCCAATGTCCTCACTTGTACCCGAAGGCACACAGTGGCCAATCTGGGAATATAACCATCCGTGCCTAATGCCATTTCCATCACATGCTCGTAATCACACAGGACTCAAAGTCACAACGTGAAATGTACACAAAGCACCATTTGGCCCACAGTGCTACACTTGTCTGGTTCTTTCCCACAGCAAATCTGTGCCCTCTGTAAATTTAAAATAAGACTCCAAATTTAAAATTAAAAAAAAAATTAGTAACAATGGTTCTCCTCCCCCCACCCCAACCAAGGAACTCCACAAAAGGCAGACTCTAAACAACATGCCTTCCCAAGTTGCAAAGACTCTCTCTCACCTTCCACCTCAGTTTTTCTCACTGAGCCATTCACAGCTCATTTTGCACACTGCCAAGGAGGAGCTCTTCCAGAAGGTTGACCAAATGACACACACACTGCAGTCCTAAGATGCGCTGCTTGGTCACGTGCACCCTTTGTTATTACTGAGTTTGACCTCTTAGAATCTCTCTTCACAAGAGACAATAAGCTATCCTTAACAAGCTACTAAGCATCCACTGGTGAGGATGAGTGCTATTCACTCCCTCTGCATCTCCTATCCCCTTGCCCTGAACCCTTATGGTTTAATATAAAGCTGTGCTCCCCAAGGAGTCCCCAAGACCCCTCATCCCCAGGGAATCATCCTGATTCCTGAGCAGCCCTTCCCTGCAGTACCCTCTGTGGTTGGTAGCTTTATGCTTTTGCAACGGGTCTTTGAGAGAGGGAACCCACTGTCATTCATGCACGTGGGTAAATTCTACATTTTTAAGAAGGGAGTTTGTCTCTGTTGGTGGATTCATACTGATCATGAGGACAAGAAAGCATAAATATGAAGGTGTCCTGTGCCCATCACAGAAATATAGAAGAGCTGAATACGCGTGAAGGTTTCTGGGCACTTACCACCGAAGGCTAACTTGTAACACCGCAAGTGAATCTGAATGAGCCCATTTTAGTGAAAGTGAAGCAGAAAGATGACAGGCTTAGAAGTCAGTGCTGCATTCCAATTCCAGCTCAATTACTGCCTGAGTGGCCTCGCCCAAGTTAGCTAACCTTTCTTCCCTTGTAAAAGTAAGGTAATACCACTAACAGGCCAGGGTTGCAAGAAAGGAGAGAACAAAAGTCACAATAAGAACACAGAAGAGCACAATGCCAGAGACAGAACAGGCTCATAGTAAATGTTACTTCACTTTTCTTCTTCTTTTCAGAAATTCTCAAATGCAAGGCTCGCACACAGAAGACCAGCAATATCATCATTTATAAAGTTGGGTTTTTTTAGTGTTTCATAGAATTATTTAGAAATAATGGAATGCCTTACTTTAGGGCTGAAAACCAGATTTTGTACAAATCCTCTCTCACTGTCCAAATCAATGGCAATTTAATCAAATAATGTCTAACTAACAAATATGTCAATATTTGATTCAGATTTTAAAGGGGGGCAATTTTGGTTAATTTTATATGAGATGGTGTACAATTTAACTTCTATGCTTTGGTCATATAGAGACTAGAACAGCAGAAAGTATAGACCATCACAAAGATTGCCCCCACTGTGTGCCTTCTTAACTCAGACACACAATATTTACCATCTTTACAGATGCATTAAGTGTGATTAAGCAGTAAAATCCAAAACATATATGTGTTTTAGTTTTAGGTGTTCTTTTGAACTCCTAGGACTATTCGGGTCAATGTCCCCCATAAAACACATCTTCTAATATGCTCAAAATTTCCACCATAAAAGAGGTGGTCAAAAAAGCACGTGGATTTCTAATAAATGTGGGGCTTATACAAATGTAATCCTCAATGCTACTTCAATTCAAGGAACCAAAGTAAAAGGACTATCTCTTGGGGTGGGGGAAGAGCTAATTTTTAATCTGTAGACCTTTCAGTCTGATTCCTACTGTTTTCCTTCCTCCTGCCTCTCTTTCCCCACTTCCTCATTCAATAATTCACCAAAAAGAGTTTGATTTTACACCTAGGAAGAAAAAGGAGAAGAAATATTCTTTAAAAACTTCAAAAAAACATTTTATTTTTCAAATAAATCTCAGAGCTGAGCTTCAGAACACTACATAAAGGTTAAAGGAAATTTTTTCACTACATATTTCTTTAAATATATGCACTTATATTATTTTTATATATACAGATATATAGTTTGTTTTTTTTTTTCTAAATAATGCTCCTTTGGGATTCTTTATTTATCCAAGTGTATGCAAAGTGTGCTTGCATGTCATCAAATGTTACCGAAACTTCTCTTGTCTTGCCCTCATTCAAAGCTAAGCTATATTTTCAAAGGAAGGAAAGTATAAATAGATTTGTGTATATAAAAGATAGAAGAAAGGAAGGGAGAGAGGTCAGCATTAGGAAACATGAGCCAGTATATCTCACCAAGACAAAATCTTGCAGCAAACATGGGTGTACCTACAGAGGTTTTAAAATGAGCAATCCCTGTCTGCCTTGAGGAAGGCTGAGTCAAAAAATGCACAGCATCATAGACATGTCTCAAAGCCTTTCGACCACCTCAAATAAGCTAAAATTCTGACAGACACATAGGATGCCTAGAGCGACAAGCCTTGGTACCATTTTACACACTTGTCCAGGTAAACAGAAGTTACCTGAGGTGATCTCTCATCTTCCCGCCTAAGAGGCAAGGTCTTTACCAGCGTAGCTAGGCACTGTTTAACCTATTGGTCAATAACATGCCCTGACAAGCAATAAATACACCCTGACCCTGCAGCTGCCCTCTTGCACTACATGCATCATTGACCTTACGGGTCCTTGGGAAACAGCCAGTCTGAGTAAAGTTAAGTACAGGCCAAGTACCATTTTCCAATGTCTTCTTGTGATTCCTTAGTTACTGTAACTAGAAATAGAGCCCTTGGTAAATCATCACATCATGAATGTTGAAGTTAGATTATTATCTTCATGAGATAGAGATGGGCGGGGAGAGGCACAGGGAAGGAGGGAGGGAGAGAGGGAGGGAGGGATGATGGGAGGGTGACTGAGATTCTGTATAGACAAAGAAAGTGATCTGACCCATAATATAGCAAAATCTCCCAGTCTACACAATTAAAACTGGGAGTCCATTATATCTTAGAGTAGGAGATCTGAGAAGATAGATTGAGGAGGGAGAAATCATTCCCCATAGTCCTATATGTTTTCTTCATTTGATAATAAAAATGCATTCCATTTATAAAATCCCTACAATAAAACATACAATGAACAGTTCCTGAGAGGTCCCTACCAGGTGAGTAACACACAAGACAACTATTATTAACCCTTCAGCATCAATAGGATATCGTTTCATTCAGTGATTTTTTTAAATTCTCTATTGTACACCCACCCCATCATTTTACAATAATTGACTATGCAGCCTCTATGTACTGGTCTATTTTTAGGCAATATACATGTTTTACTCTACTAACATAAAATGAATATTATGAAATGTACAAAAATAAAAACAATAAGATTAAGATATATTTTAAAATAATTTTTATCTTGTTTATTAACTGTAAGAAAAAATTTAGTGAAGGCAACATGATATAGGTCATGCTTCATTATTTTTAAATTCAATTTATACTTTGTTAGCCAATGATTCAAAGATCAGGTTTGAAATTCAGAGTTTATTCTCCCAACACCTGGAATTAATGAGGGTCACAGCCGCATAAGAAAGTTAACAATATATGTGAATTCAAACAGAAGTATGTTTAGGGCTACACTTAGAAAACCATAACCAAGCTTTTAAAAATCCTATCCACCAATTTCATAAGAAAAGGTTTTCTTGAAATTCACTAAGATATTGCAGCTTTCCTAATGTCCATCAGTTGTTCTTGCAAATTTATCAGAAGAAACTTGATTTTTTCATATTTTTAACATGAATTATTAAAAGAAAAGTGAGATTTTTAGACAAAGTAAAATAGTCATTTTTCAATGTTGCTTAAAGTAAGAAGATAGGAAAGCTTTTATGGGAAGCATACATTGTTTTTAGCAACAAAATCTAACAATGGAAGTATTTCCAAATAAAGTATTTTCAAAATCATTTTTCCACAGCATAAATTCCATTCAAAAATGTAGTCATTTTTAATGCATTAGCTGTCATCTTTACATTGAGGAGATTTAAATTAAAAATTGGTTTGTAGGTTGCCTGTTATTTCTTCAAGTTCCAATCAGCCACTAAGAAATGAGATTTTTCTAATTCCTAGGCACCATGAGAACTTTTTTCACAATATTCATGAGAATCTGGATTCTTCATTGTAAATACCCAAAAATGAAAGAAAAGAAGGAAAAAAGGAAACATCCATTCCCTTTAAAGTCAGCTAGATGTATATAGCAAGCTGAGAGGTTTTACCAATTGTGTCTCATACTCAAAAAAAAAAGTAACAGAATTTTTTATTTTACTGCCAGCAAATTTTATTTGTCCGATACATACATGTTCTAGTCAAAGTATACACTTACTCCACATTGGCTTCATTTCAAATACTGGTCAATATAAAACATTCCAGCCCGCTATTTGCTAAGTTTTTTTTTTTTTTTAAATCTCACAGAAAAACAGACCTCATTTAAAATTGACTTTCAGCATAGCTAAATAATATACTTCATTTTCATATATTTTTACCTCAAAAGAGGTATATTTTCATGTTTTTTGTACTCATCTGCACTTTTGTTTTTAGCACAAAAAAAACAGAAAAGCAGTATTGCTGCCACATTTTAACATGTTTACAAAATTTTTTTTTTTTTTTTTTTTTTTTTAGACAGAGTATAACTCACTTGCCTGGGGCGAGTGCCGTGGCATAAGCCTAGCTCACAGCAACCACAAACTCCTGGGCACCAGCAATACTACTGTCTCAACCTACCAAGTAGCTGGGA